>NC_069479.1:28679534-28721349 GCF_026875155.1 Cherax quadricarinatus
CAGTCCCACATGTTCAATATTCTAATTAATGCATTACTTAATGCTAGCTGTCAGCCCCATCATTATGTGATTAGTTTTGCTGATGACATAATGATTCACACCACCAGATTCTCCAACACCCAAAACATTCTTAATTATGTACTAGCCTCGTGTCAGGACCTGGGGTTGATAATCTCTACTGATAAAACAAAGATACTCAATAGGGTCCTCCTCGACAGAGAGGCACAGTTCGTCAGATCCAATTGCATGATGGGTCTCTTCTAGAATATGTAAGCAGATACAGGTATCTAGGCTTTGAGGTTCCACTACTTGGTCCTGTTGTAACAAGACTTTGTCGCCAATACAAAGAAAGACTAAGAGCACTTAGAGTTGTGGCAGGGCTTCACCCAGGTATGGTGCTAATGTTAAAATTGTGAAAATGATGTATCTTGCTTATATTAGATCATTGGTTGATTATGCTGCACCACTACTTGCTCTTGTGTCTGACTGGAAGCTTGGAGGGCTGGAAAAACTCCAGAACGAAGCAATGAGGATCATTTTAGGATGCCCTCGTACTGCCAAAATTTTAAATATGCAAAAAGAACTTGATATTCCAAGCATCAGAGATCGTGTTACTGAAAGAAATATCCTAATTGGGGTTAATATGCTCAGGCAAGCTCATTCAAACCCCTGCACAGAAGCCCTCCAAACTTTCCTCAGCACTGGTGAACACTCCTCTAGATGGATCGAAAAAACTGGAACCAACCTCCGCATGAATCAGATACATGATCTATGTCAAGTAAGGCAACAGCGGCACTTCTCCACTCCATGGAATATTACCCTATTCCAAACTACCATTCCTCCATTTCCCCCCAAACTACTTCTTAAATCACAACCAAAACTTCGCCTTGAAGCCAAACATGAGGCCTTAAGCTGTATTGATAACTTAGACACACAGCACACACTCTCGCAAATTATTTACGCTGATGGTTCTGTTCACCAATCCACTGGTGCAGCTGGTAGTCCTGCTGTTGTCATACAGAGTGATGGCTCTCTTAAAGAAATTGGAGCACGCATCAATAATTGGGCCTCTACCCTTCAGACAGAACTGTTTGCCATACTCCTTGCACTGAAATGCATCTATGTATCAAAGATTGACAGTTTAATTGTAACTGATTCTCTGTCATCCATAAATGCTCTCAACTCATTAAGTATAAATTGTGGCATGCTTGTGTCAGAAGCCAGACACAGGTATGGTAGGATTGTGGACAGTGGAGTCAGAGTGCACATGCTGTGGAGTCCATCTCACATTGGTCTTCAGATGCATGATAGAACTGATAAATTGGCAAGCTGTATGCTTTCAAAGAGGGAGTAGATTACAATCTTGGCTTGTCAGGTAGTAGTTTGAGAACAATAATCAAAAAACTTCAACTGAATTTTTTTGGATTAAAGGCTCAGGGGGATTGCACCAGTGAAATCCATCTATTTCATTTTCCCTCAGCAGGAGGAGCAATTTTCTATGGGCCTCCAAAAAATTAAACAGACTCTTGGATGTCACTACGCCCGGCTTTCCCCTGGGTTACAAGTATTTTTTGGCAGGTTAAACACCCCCACCAGATGTAGACCAAAAAAAATGTTAAAAATTTTGCCCGAAAGGACTATTTTCCACCCGCCCTCTTTGTTCTGGGGGTGCGATAAAAAAAAATGAATTTAGAAAAAAAAATCACTCAGAAAGTGTTCAAGAAAGGCTAAGTATTTTTTTCCCCAGTGGTATATTACAGACCATTTTTGGGGAAATACCCGAAATTTGCTAGCTGTAAATAAAACATTACCCATGGTGTTGTGTGTTGTGTGTGTGTTTTGTGTGGTGGGTGTGTGTGTGTGTGTGTGTGTGGTGTTTTTGTGGTTTGTGTTGGTTGGGGTGTGTGTGTGTGTGTGTGTGTGGGGTGTGTGTGTTGTGGTGTGTGTGTGTGTGGTGTGTGTGCACTCATAGTTTTAGATTTCAGGGGGCGATCCAACTCCTGGTGTGTGTGTGTGCGTGTGGTGTTTGTGTGTGTTTGTGTGTATGTGTATGTGTATGAGTTGTGTGTTGTGTTGTGGGGTGTTGTGTGTGGTGTGTGTGTGGGTGTGTGTGGGTGGGTGGGTGTGTGTATGAGTTGTGTGTATGAGTTTGGTATGAGTGTGTGTGTTTTGTGTGTGTGTGTGTGTGTGGTTTTGTGTGTGTGTGGTGTGTGTGTGTGTGTTGGGTGTTTTATTTTTGTTTTGTGTGTGTTTGTTTTGGTGTGTTGTTGTGTTGTGTTTTGGGGTGTTGGTGTGTGTGTTTTGTGGTGTTTTTTTGTTGTGTGTGTGTGTGTGTGTGTGGGGTGGGGTGACTCAACAATCAATTTTTTGCAAAAATAAATCATTTCAGTTGTGACCGGGTGTGGAAATTTAATTTCTTTTATTACACTAAAAATTTGTTTTATTTATTTTAGCCATGTATAAACCCCAATTAAAACCCTTTTACAGTATTCCTTTCCTTTGTAAATGTGAGCTCATTTTTTTTTCCCCCCCCTTTACCTAGTTCACCCAAACAAAAAATTTGGGGCCCAGTGGGCCCGGACCCTTGGGTACCTCAAAAAATCTGTTAATACCTTTTTTAATTGTCACCCATTGTGACTTTAAACCCACCCGGGGGTTTTATTACCTTTGTAAATTGTGAGTTCATTTCCTTTGGTTTAAAATTTTGAAAATTTAAATTTCCTCTTTTAACATGCTCAGCCCCCAAAAATTTTTTTGGGCCCCCTCCCTGGACCCATTATGTCCCCTTTTAAACTTTTTTTTTACCGCCCAAAAAGGATGGGTATGGGGTTTCATAATAAACTATTAAACTAACGAACTTAAACAGGGGGTAAAAGGCCTTTCCAAGCACTCTGCCCCGGGCCCCGATCATGGAACTCCTGTTCATCAAGAACTGCAAGAAGCCCCTATCATGAGCCTTTTCCATCCTATGGAGAGGGGGGCATGGCACGGGGGTCGTCCCACAGTTACTAAAAACAAAAAGGGGCTTGCCCCACTCCCCCAAGGGGGCGTAAAACAAAAAAGCAAAGAACTACAACCCATTGCCTAAATCCCCTATCATAAAAATCTTTGAAAAAGGGCCTATGAAGCAAGATCACCACCCTTTTAGAAACCCATCCGTTACACAACCCCGGGCAACAGGTTTTGGGAACCCGGTTTGGGTTTTGTCTTCTCAACTATTGGATACTAGACAAGGCCTAAAAGGGATAGAAGACAAAAAGAATGCGATGTAATTTATACAGACTTTTCAAAAGGGCCTTTTGACAAATGTGACCATGGGTAATAGCGCCCCAAAATGGTGCTAAAAAGGGGTAAAAGGAAAAGTCGGTCGTGGTCTAAATTTCCCCCCTTTAAAAGAAAAAAAAAGAAGGGGTCCCTTTTAAAAGAGTAAAAACCGAGGCGCTACGGGTGAAAAGCCTGTTCCCCAAGGCACAGTACTCGCCCCATCTTGTTTCCCCACCTCATATGACATAGAAAAAGGATTTAGCCACGCAACCCTGTCTTCCCTTTTTAGGATACACCCCAAAAAGGGAGGAAAAGTTTTCTTCCATTGCACACTGAAGGCTCCAAGGGGGCAACAACCAAACTTTCAGTGGGCTGCAGAAAAAAAAATTTAAGCAAAAGTGAGAAATTTTTTAAATTTTTTTTAGTATGGGGAAAACCCGAGGAAATTAAAACTTCAAAAAGTACAAAAAAAATTTTTGGCCACAAAATAGAAAGGAAAAAAACCCAAATTTAAAGAACCCCGGGGGTGGAAACCCGTCGGAGGATCTCCCTTTAAGGGGCCATAAAATTGTATTTAATCGCATCTGCTAGGAAAAAAGACAGGATGGATAATGGAAAACCCTTTAAAATAGGGAGGCCCAAACCCGAGACATTTCAGGTTTATTGTTCTATCTAGGGTGGAAAAGGGCCCGCACACTAACAGCACCTTTAAAAGGGAGGTGGGAAATTTTTTCTGACCCGATAATGACAAAAAAACCTTTACGGCGGCAAATTTTAAAGGAGATAAAAAACCTCAATTTTTGGGGGCGTTGAGGTTCCTAACCTGTAATTTCCCCGGAACCAGGCGGGAGGTTTCATGATTATAAAAACCTGCAAAAACCTAGAGGGGCTAGTACCGAACTTTCCCCACGAAAATCACTCACTACGAAAACAAAAAAAACTTGGGAAAGAAAGCACCCATCCCCCAATGAAAAGAGGGGTGTCACTAGCAATTAAGAGACCCTACAAAAAGTGTCAGGGGGCCCCCCGAGACTGTTCAACTTTTCTCCCAGCATACATAAGGGGTATTCCCAAAAGCCCCCCCATCTTCAAGCTGGCCCCTTTGGGCAAGGGACCCAAAATTGGTTCCTGACCACCGGGCTGTGGCTCTTTCGTTGGTTTTTCGTGCCCGCCAAACAGCAACACCCGGGTTTATTTGGCTCGATCCACCAGGGAAACCTGGGCACGGGGGCCGGGCCCCCGGGGGGGGTTTACCCCCCGGGAAATTTTCTCCAGGTAAACTCCAGGTAAACCCAGTAATTAGCAAAGCATTTTGGCGGGGAAAGATAAACTTAAAAAGTTTTTTAAGAACTGAGAGATTTTTATTAGAACTTTTTCAGCAGTTAAAATACAATCATAATACAATAAGGAACAAATGTTAAAATTTCAAAATAATTTCCAAAATTTTTTCAAACTGGGTTTAATGATCTTCAGCTTTTTGGAAATGATTAAATTTTGAAACAGGATGAAACACACAAGTTACTTTGGGTTACAATTCAAATAAAATGGGGTGAGATTCTAAACAGTTTACCTTTTTGGGTTTAAAAAGCGATCCTGTAAAAAAATTTAAAAAATACACTATTGGGAAAATTTTTGAACAGCCCCCAACCCTGAAAAAACCCATACACGAAGGCCGTAACTGCTAATGTTTACTTTTAATACCCCAATTTTTTTGCCTTTAACAGTCATTTACTTACTTACTGTATTTACAAAAAAAATTTAATGTGTTAGTGATTGATATTAAAATGTAAAGTTAAAAGGGAAAAATAAAAGGATTGATTTGTGTCCCCCACCAAAAAAAATGGGTTTTTAAAATTTAGACAAATTTTTGTTTAACATAGGGGAAAAATTACTGATGAAAACCCTTTTTCCCCACCGTGACTTCATCAATTTCCAAAACAAAAAAGAAAAAGGGGTAAGGGGAAAGGAAAAGTGAAAGGGAATCATCCCCCCAGCCTGGGGTCATTTTTTTCAGTCCCCTCAAACATGAAGAAAGTATAGTTAGGGCCGTAGAAGTGGTGAATAAGGGAGGAACAGGGTTTATAATGGAAACCCCCCAAATGTCTAAGTAAATCTTCGTCCAAAAGGGTTTGGGCAAAATGTTTTAAGGGTTCTTTGTATCAAAAATCCCGGATGTTGCAGGGTCACTGCAACATCCTGGAGAGGGGGACATGACTGTTCCTGTCCCAGGGTTAGAAATTTAAATTTAATTACCAATAGGGGCTGCAGCCCAGGTTCCTCCACCAGCTTGGGGGGCCTTTGCCCGGGAGGGGGGAAATCCACCCCGCTGGGGAGCCTCCACCCCTGGAGGGGGCTCCACCAGCTGGAGAGCCTCTGGGAGCGGGGGGGACTCCCCAGCTGGAGACCTTTCCCCCACCCGGGGGCCCCCACCCGTGGAGGGCCCCCACCAGGGAGGCCTCCAAAAGCAAAGGGGGGACCCACCAGCTGGGGACCTCTGCCCGCAGGGGGGGACTTCCCCCCAGCTGGAGGGCCTCCACCAGCTGGAGAGCCTCTGCCAGCAGGGGGACCCACCCGCTGGAGGGCCCCCCACCGCTGGAGGGGCCCCCATCAGCTGGAGGGGCCCCCCCAGTGGGGGCCCCCACCACTAGAGGGGGCCCCCACCAGCAGGAGGGGCTCCCCCAGCTGGGGGCCTCCAAACCCGCAGGAGGGACTCCACCCCGCTGGAGGCCCCTGCCAGCGGGGGGACTCCACCAGCTGGAGACCCCCTTTCCCGCAAGGGGGGACTCCCCCGCTGGAGGGCCCCCCACCGTGGGAGGGCCCCACCAGTGGAGGGCCTCCCCAGCTGGAGGGCCTCCCCTTTGCAGGGGGGACTCCCCCAGCTTTGGGGGCCTCCACCAAACGGAGGGGCTTTCCCACCCGTGGAAAAGCCCCTTCCAGCGGAGGGACTCCACCAGCGGGGGAAACCCCCTGCCAGCAGGAGGGACTCCACCCTGGAGGGCCTCCACCAGTGGAGGGCCCCCAACCACGGAGGGCCCTCCATCCGCTTGGGGGGGCCTCCCAATAGCAGGGGGGACTCCACCACTGGAGAGCCTCCACCGCAGGGGGGGACTCCCCCCAGCTGGAGAGCCTTGCCCCAGGAGGGGTCCACCCCCTGGAGAGCCCCTGCCAGCAGGGGGACCCACCAGCGGAGGGCCCCAACCCGCTGAGGGCCTCCCCCACTGGGGGCCCCATCAGTGGGGGGCCTCCTAGCAGGAGGGGCTCCACCAAACTTTCAGGGGGCCCCCACCAGTGGAGGGCCCCCATCAGTGGAGGGGCCCCCCACTACAGGAGGGACTCCACCATCTGCAGGGGCTCCACCCGCGGAGGGCCTCCACTTTGGGAGGAGGGCTCCCCCAGCTTTCAGGCCTCCAGGGACATTTTCCAAAAAACTTAAAAATCAACATGTTTTTTTAGAAATTTGTTTCCCAAATAAAATTTTGCACAGCAAAAAGTAAAGAATTTTTTTAATTTTGGACAAACCCCTTTCAAAAATAAATTTTTTTTTAAATTTTTTTTCTCTTGAAAATATCACTGGGGCCTCACAGTAATTGAGCCCAGGGCCCTCACAGTACCTTTTAAACAGGAGCCCCACAGTACCTGGACACAGGTTACTCACAGTACCTTACCCAGGTTACTCCATACATGTAGGGCCCCGGGGCCCCACCGTAACCCGGAGGCCCCGGGACCTCACAGTACCTGTAGCCCGGACCCCCCCCAGTACCTGTTTGCCCAGGAAATCATGAAACCCGTAGCCCAAAGGGGTTTTCACAGTAAAATGTAGCCCCGGGACCTCACAAATACCCGTAGCCCCCGGGCCTCCAGTACCTGAGCCCGGGGCCTCACAGTAAACCTTTTGCACTTACTCCAAAAGTACCCGTAGCCCAGGGGGTCTCACAGTACCTGTTTGCCAAAGGGGCCTCACAGTACCTGTAGCACAGGTTTTCCAAAAGTACCTGTAGCACAGGAACCCCACAGTACCTGTAGCCCGGGGCCCCAGAACCCGTACCAGGTTATCACAGTACCTGGAGCACAGGAAAAACCCCCAGTAAACCCGTAGCCCGGGGGCCTCACATTTAACCCGTAAGCCCCGGGACCACACAGTAAACCCTTTTGCCCGGGGCCTCACAGTACCCGTATTTCGGGGGCCTACAGTACGTAGCCCGGGGCCCCCACAGTACCTGGTAGGGGGCCGGACAAGTACCTGTAGCCCAAAGGGCCCCAAAAGTACCCGTTTGCTTTAGGGCCCCACAGTTTCCTGTAGCCCCGGGGCCCTCACGACCTATAGCCCAAAAGGACCTCACATTTCCCGCAGCCCCGGGGGCCCCACAGAAACCCGTGGCCCAGGGGCCCCACAGACCCTTCCCCGAAAACCTCACCCGTACCGAAACCCCGGGGCCTCACAGTACCTGAAACCCCGGGTTTCCCCACAAACCTGTAGCCCCGGTCCCACAGTAACCCCGGAGCCAAGGGAAAACAAGAACCTTAAACCAAGGGACCTCACGAAACCCGAAAACCCCGGGGGGCCCAAAGTACCCGTAGCCCAAGGACCTCACAAATACTGTGCCCCGGGACCTCACAGCACTTGGGAGCCCCGGGACCTCACAGACCTAAGGCCCAGGGACCCCACAGGGAAACCCGTAGCTCAGTGCCAACCCCAGAACCTGTAGTGCAGGGGCCTACAGTACATTTTTGCCCAGGGAAATCACGTAAAAATTTTAAACACCCGGGACCCTTTCGTCCTGTAGCCCAAAAGGCTCACAGTACCCAAAGACCAGGGACATCACAGTACTTGTAGCCCAGGGGGAAAGAACAATCCTGTGGCCCATGACCCCAGACCGTGGCCCTTTGGGCCTCACAGTACCCGTAGCCCAAAGGGACCTCACAGTACTTGTAGCCCGGGGACCCACAGTACATGTTTGCCCCCGGGGGGCCCCCCATTTCCTGTCCCAGGGACCCCACATCCTGTAGTGCAAGGACCTCACAGTACCCGTAAAACCGGGACCTTTAAAAGAAACCCGAAAACCCCCCAGGCCTACATACTTGTAGCCCCGGGACCCAACAGTACCTGTAGGGCAGGGGGCTCACAGTATCTGAAACCCCGGGACCCCCCCAGAACCTGAAACCCAGGGGCCTCAATTAAATTGTAGCCCCCGGGGCCCCCCACAGTACCTGAACCTAGGGACCTCAACGTAACCCGATGCCCAGGGGCCTCACAGTACCCGTCGCCCCGGGCCCACAAATACCCGTAGGGGAGGGGATTTCAGTTGTAGTAGCGGGCCAGGGACCTCACAATACTAAAGCCCAGGGGCCCCACAAATCCTGTAGCTTTGGGGGCCCACACAAACCCGTAGCCGAGGAGCCCCACAGTACCTAAAAAAATTTAGGGGGCCCCCAGTACCTGTTCCCAGGAAATCACAAATACCCGTACTCCCCGGGGACTTCACAGCAACCAGTAGCCCAGGGGGGTTTTATAGTAAAATTTTAAACCCGGGACCTAAATTACCTGTAGCCCTAAAGTATAGCCCCGGGACTCACAGTAACCCGTAGCCCCCCCCCGGGACCTAAAAGTTTTCCCCGTGGGGATAGGGACCTAAAAGTACCTGTAGCCCGGGAAACCCCACGTACCTGAAAACCAAGGGACCTGACCGGTTTCCCGTAGCCCAGGGGGCCTCACCGTACCCGTACCATAGGGACCTCACCCTACCTGAAGCCCAAGGGGCCCCGACAGTCCTGTAGCCCAAAAAACCTACAGTACTCATAGCCCAGGGGTCTCATAGTTAAACCCGTAGCACTGGGGCGCACAAATACCCGTAGCCAAGGGGCCTCACATTAAAAATAGCCCCAGAGACCTCACAATACCGTAGCAGAAGGGGACTCATTTGTCGCGGGAGCCCAGGGACCTCAGTACATTTTAGCCCAGGGAGCCTCACGGGGAAAGGGAATCAAGGGGCCTCACAGTCCCCTTTTTCCCCGAGGCCTCACAGCACCTTTTAGGGGCCCGGGGGCCCCCCACATACCTGTAAACCCAGGGCCCACCAGGACCCTGTAAGGGCCCCGGGGTCTCAACAAATACCCATACCCCGGGCCCCAATACCTTGGGCCCGGGCCTCACAGTAAATTTTAGCAAAAGGGAACCCCACAGTACCCGTTTGCCCAGAGGGCCTCACACACTTGCCGCCAGGGGCGTCACAGACCTGTAAGGGCCCCGGGGCATCACCGTACCCAACGGGCCCGGAGTTCTCAAGTACATGTAGCCCAGATACCCACAATACCTGTAAAACCCCGGGCATCATTGTACCTATTGGGAGGGGGCCCAAAAGCAACTGTAGCCCGGGGCCCCCCATACCCGTAGCCCAGGGGCCTAAAAAGTACTGTACCAGGGGGCCCCACAGTACCTGAAGCCCAAGGACCTGACAGTACCCGTAGTCCAGGGGGCCCCACATCTTGGCCCGGGAACCCATTCCCGTAGCCCAGGGGCCTCACAGTACATGTAAGCCCCCAAACCGCACAGGGGTATGTAGCCCAGGGGGCCTTACAGTAACTAAGCCCCCAGTCATCTCAAAATACCTTTTAGCCAAGGGGCAAACATAGTACCCGTTCCCCCGGGACCTTACAGTACTTGTAACCCCCGGGGGCCCCACAGTAAAATGTAGCCCAGGGGGGCCTCACATAACTGTTGCCCAGGGGCCACAAGGTACCTGTAAACCCAAGGGCTTCACGTAAACCCGTAAACCAAGGGGTTTTTCACAATACCCACAGGCCAGGGGCTTCACAAAAACCTGTTTTCCCCGGAACAAAACAGAGGTAGCAAAGGACCGCCATTTCCCCGTGGCCCCAAACCTCACATCTTGCCCGCCCAGGGGCGTCCCCAGTACCTGGAACCCCGGAGCTTTATATCCCGTAGCCCCCGGGGCCTCACAATACCTGTTTGCCCCGGGAAATCTAGTATGTATCCCCGGGGGCCCACAGTACCTGTGCACCTGGGGCATAAAAAGTACCTGTAAACCCCGGGGGCCTGTAAGTAAATGTAACCCTGGGCACTCCAACCTGTAGCCAAGGGCCCCCACGTACCCGTAAAAACCCGGGGCCTTTAAGGAAAAACCGTAATCAAAAGGGGTTTTCCGTACCTGCAGCCCAGGAAAACCCCCCGTACCTTAGCCCATGGGACCCTTTACAAGCCAAATTTTGGAAACCCAGGGACCTTCCCTTACCCGGACCCAGGGGCCTCACAATACCCACACCCCGCGGGCTACAGTACCTGTGGGCCCAAAAACCTCACAGTACTATAAACCCAGGGGGTTCAAAAATACCTGTTTGGCCGGGGCCTCATAGTACCCGAAACCAAGGGGGCCCCACAGAAACCCGGGGACCAGGGGCCCCCAACAATAAACCCGTAGCACAGGGTCTCCCCACCACCTTAAACCCCTGGACCCTTTTGTACCTGTAGCCCAGTGGGTTTTGAGGGCATGTAAGACCAGGCACCCCCCAGTAAAATGTTTGCCCCTGGGCCTACAGCAAACCCGTACCCAGGGGGCCTCACATTACTGTAGCCCAGGGGCATCAGATTTAATGTACCCCGGGGGTTTTTACGTCCCGTACCCAAGGGACCTCACAGTACCTACAGCACAGGGGCTTAAAAAAACCTGTTGCCCAGGGCCCCCACAGTACATGTAGCCCAAAAGGGGGCCCAACTATACTTTTTAACCCAGGGGCCCCACAGAACCCCGTAGCCCAGGAACCTCACATTTCCGTACACGGGTTCCTCATAGTTTCGTAGTTATTTGGCCTCACGTACCTGTAGACCAGGGGCCTCACAGTATCTGTAGCCCCGGGGGCCCCCACCCGTACCCGTGCCCAGGAGCCCCACATTTCCCGTATTTACAGGGGCCAAAAAGTAACGGGACCCAAGGGCCCCCCAGTAAACCGTAGGGCCCAAGGAAATCATAATTTCCTGTATCCCCGGGGCCTAAAATAGCCCGTAGCCCAGGGAACTCCCCAGTACCTGTAGCCAAGGGGGCCCCACAGTACCTTTTAGCCCCGGGAAACCCACAGTTCCATAACCCCGGAGCCCACAGTACCGTTCACAGGGGGCCCCACAGTAACCGTAGCCCAAGGGGCCCCCACAGTAACTGTAAGCCCCCGGGGAATTTAAAATACCTGTAGCCCCAAAGGGGCCCCTCACAGTACCCCCGCAGGGCCCCGGGGGGTCACAGTAACCCGCAGCCCGGGGGCCCCACAGTACCTGTAGCCCCGGGGCTTCAGTAAAACCCGTAAAAAAAGGGGCCCCCATTTACCCGTATCCAGGGGTCCACAAAACCTTTTAGCCCAGGGGCCTCCCCAGTATGTTGCCCCAAAAGGGGCCCACAGTACCTGGGAGCCCAGAGGGCCCCACATACTTGCAGCCCCGGGAAAAGTCAAAAGTACCCGTTCCGAGGGGCCTCACAGTAAACCCACGCCAGGGGTCTCACATACATGTAGGCCCCGAAACCTTTACAATAACCCTTTAAGCCCAGGGACATCATAGAAAACCCATTGCGGAGGGGCCCCCAACAGCAACTGTAGCCAAGGGCCTCACAGTACCTGTAGCCCGGGGCCCCAAACCCAAAACCTGCAGCCCCGGGGTTTAACAGTACTGTAGCCCCCGGGGCCTCACAGTACCTGAAGCCCAAGGACCTGCAGTAACCCGTAACCCGGGGCCCCACAAATACTTTTTAGCCAGGGGAAATCCCCAGTTTCCTTTTACCCAGGGGCCTTTTACAGTAATGTAGCCCAGAGGCCGCACAGCTATGTAGCCCCCGGGACCCCTTTCAGTTAAAATTTTGGCCCAGTCATCCAAAATACCTTTTAGCCCAAGGGGGAAAAATAGTACCTGTAGCCCAGGGGCCTCACAGTTTCTTTTAGCCCGGGGGCCCCAGTAACTTAGCCCAGGGGCCCCCAAGTAACTGTTTCCCAGGGGGCCCCATGGGTACCCGTAAAACCCAAGGACTTCAAAAGTACCTGTACCAAGGGGCTCACCCAAAACCTAAAAGGCCCGGGGACTTCACAAACCTGTAGCCCTGGAACATTACAGTAGTGAACAAAAAGGGGCCTGCCCTACCCGTGGGCCCCGAGACCTCACAGTACTTGCAAACCCAGGGACGTCACAGTCCTGGAACCCCGGAGCTTTATAGTTCCTGTACCCCGGGACCTCACAATACCGTAAACCCCGGGAAAAACATAGTATCTGTATCCCAAGGGGCCTCACAGTACCGGGAGCACAGGACATAACAGGGACCCGGGAGCCCCCGGGGCCCCGTAAATACCCCGTAACCCCGGGCCCTCTCACACTAAAAATTTGCCCAAAGGGACCTCACCCCGGGTTTTTTCCCGTAGTCCCGGGGGGTCAAAGGATTGTAATCAACGGTCCTCACAGTACCTGCAGCCCCGAAACCCCACAGTACCTTAGCCCATTTGGGCCCCACCGAAACTTTGCCCCGGGACCTTTCATTACCCGTAGCCCCGGGGATTACAATACCTACAAACCCAAACCCGTTTTCCCCCCGTACCCGTAGCCGGGGAAGGACCTCACATACCTAAAGCCCAGGGGGTTACAATACCTGTTTGGCCGGAAACCTCATAGTACCGGGAGCCAAGGGGGCCCCACAGTTTCCCGTAACCCGGGGGAACAAAAACCTGTTTGCCGGGGATCTCACACCCCCTGAGCCCCCGGACCTTTAAGTACCTGTAGCCCGTGGGGTCAGGGGGACATGTAAACCAGGCCCTTTACAGTAACTGTACCCATGGACCCTTTACAGCAACCCGTAAACCCCGGGGCCTCACTTTAAAAGTAGCCCGGGGGATCAGAGTAACTGTAGCCCCGGGGGGGCCTTTTTCCCGTTTTTCCCTGTCCCCCAAGGGACCCCTCACAGTACCTAAAAGCACAGGGGCTTCACAATACCCGTAACCCGGGCCCTCCCAGTACCTTAGCCCGGGGGCCCAACTATTTCCCGTACCCAGGGGCCTCACAGTACCCGAAACCCCGGAACCTCACATACCTTAGCACAGGGGCCTCATTAACCCGTAGTTATTGGCCCCCACAGTAAACCTGTAGACCAGGGGGCCTCACAGTATCTGTAGCCCCGGGGCCTCACATTTCCCCTTTGCCAAGGGGCCCCCACAGTACCTGGGAGCCCGGGACCTCACAGTTAAACCCATACCCCGGAGCCTCACAAATTTCCCTTTTTCACAGGGGCCCAGTAATTTTAGCCCAAGGGCCTCACAGTAACTGTAAACCCAGGGAACTCAAAAGTACCTTAGCCAAGGGCCCCCACGGGACCTGACCCAGGGGGCCCCACATACCTGCAGCCCAGGGGGGGCCCCACAGTACCTGTTGCCCCGGGGCCCCAGTACCTGTAAAACCCCGGGGGCCCCATAATACCGGTATCCAGGGATCTCACAATAAACCCGTACCCGGGGCCCCCATAGGACCTGTAGCCCAGTAAAATAAAAAGTACCTGTAGCCCAGTTTACTTGGGGGAGGGTTTCGGGGGTCAACCCCCCGCGGGCCCCGGGCTGAGGGCCAGCCTCGTGGTGGATCAGAAATAGTGACTCGATTTAAATTTTTTTAAAATTTCAATGGTGGGATAACACTGCCAAGGGAAAAAAAGGGAATCTCAGAATCAATAACATATAAATAAAAAGAAAAAAAAACTGTAGGGTGGGAGAGTTAGAAGAATTGTTTGTCTTAATTACTGAACTAGTATAGTTTGTGAAATATTTGTTACTTTATATATTTACTAAACATAAAAAATGTCAGCAAACTGGAGGTAGTGTGTTGGTGGGAAAATATGATGGAATTCTGGCTAGTGGTGATCAGGAGTAGTCAAGTGGACCACCATAGCTGCCTAC
Organism: Cherax quadricarinatus; assembly: GCF_026875155.1. NCBI lineage: Eukaryota > Metazoa > Arthropoda > Malacostraca > Decapoda > Parastacidae > Cherax > Cherax quadricarinatus. The sequence continues at coordinate 28,693,725 of NC_069479.1, forward strand.
AGTCTGCTTAGAAAGTTTTGACTCCAGCCACAGGACAAACTCCTAATCACTGCAACACAAGGCAACAGATAATTGAAGTACACACTTTTTAGAAATCATCTTAAACAATTGTAAGTGTGGCCTTGCAGCCTCAAGAGTGCACTCATTCGCCTTTGGGTCAAACTCTGCACTATGTTCAATGAAGCTGGAGTGATGGTATATGTGATGGATAATAATGTTAGAAGAGGAGAGTGTTTTGTTCTTTGCATCATGGCTGCTCCAGAGATGCAGCAGCAGCCACGAGGCAGAGAACAAAACACCGTGTTCTTCTAACATTATTATTATCCATCTAATACACGCATCATCTAAGCTTCATAAAACATAGTGCACTGTATGATCCAAAGGAGGATGAGCCCACTTTTGAAGCTGCATGGCTCACTTACTCTTAGTGTATGAGTGTTTCCACAAATTTCTAAAAAGTCCGCATTTCACCCCTTTATTACTGTATGTTGCAATGATCAGAAGTTTGCTCTGCAGCCGGTGTAGTAACTTTCTGTGCAGATTTGAAAAGGGAGCAATTATTGCATCATACTGAACATATGGTGATAAATGGCAAAAAATGACATCCCATGCACTTTTCCCCCGGGGCCAGATCATGAACCCCTTGTTTATAAAGAACGCAAGAAGCCCCTACACACCTTTTCCTCCTATGGAGGGGGGAGCAGGGCCCGGGGGTGTCCACATTACTAAAATTCACGAGGACACCAAATAACTGCTTTCTCCACTCCTACAGGTCTTATCACTTCCCCCCGTAGGGGCGTTTGGTTTACATCCCCCCCTATCAGTTCTCAAGGTCATGATAATTCTTTAGAGTTCTAGGTAATGCCTTATGGTGTACTTAGATGACGAAAATCGTCATGTCTAAGACGGGGATACACACTTGAAAAGAAATTGTAAGTATTTGGTAAGTTTGAAGAACCCCAATTTTTAAAATCAAACGTCTAAATGTAAATTTTTAGATCAGAAATTAAGTTTTTTGGGTCCTAGTCACTCAAAGGGGTTACGACGCCAAAAGTAAAGTAACTGCAGTACAAAATTTTTCCCAACTTCCAAAACTGCTGAGCCGTAAGACCCTTTGTGGGCTTAGCAGGTTTTTTAGTCTTTCATTGCCCCTTTTTTTTCCATACTGCTCCTCTAACTGAGTTCTTTAAAAAAGAGCTCCTTTTGTTGGGCCTTCCATCAAGAAAGAGGCATTCCAAACTCTAAAAAAAAAGCTAACATTGCTCCAAAATTTTAAATTTCCAGATTTTTTTTAAGTCCTTCTTCTGACAACTGATGCTAGTTTATTGGCACAGGTGCCGTACAGCTCGAAGACCGGGGCAAGTACAATGCAGTTTCATTTGCTAGCCGAGCCCTTTACGAAGGCTAAACGAAATTTTATACAGTAACTGAGCAAGAAGTTTAAAGCAATTTTTTGGTTTTTAAAGCACCCGAACATTTTTTTATCGTACCCCTTTTCTTTTGTCTTGACAGACCACGGCCCCACTGAAAACCTTTATTCCAGAACAAAAAATACGGGGAAGGTTAGCCAATGGCCCTTTGGATTTCCCAAAGAGTTCAACCCAAACCTTTGAAAACTTACCGGGAAAGTAAAATGTAGTCGCAAAATGCCTTATCGCGACATTTTTATTTTAAAGTAACTGAGACCCCCCATTTAGTGCTGAGGAGGGAAAAGAATCTCAACGAACAAAATTCCCATGTGGTCTGGTGTGATTCGATTCCTGTCCGGAAAAGATTTATTCTGACTGTGAAGCCCCCAGAAACCCATCAGGGGACTTTGTCATAAAACCAAGAATTACTGTATCGAACAGCCGAGTTGGGTACTCCTAGCGGGAAGGGAGTTCCCAGTTATAATTCCACAGTAAACTGGGAAATGTAGCCTTAGAGCTTTTTCACGTTTGTACAGGGGGTTGCGCCCCCTGGAATGGATCGTTCATAAAACAACCCAGATTAAAATTTTTTTGGGGCCTCGATGGAAACTGATTTTTCTGAGAATGTTAAAAAATGGTGCCCGCATGCAACAAAAAGGGAAAATTAATGGCCCTAACCCAAATCCTTTTAAACCAACCACTAGCGCCCTTTGGGGAAAAGATTTTGCCTAGATTTGTAATTTTTTTTCCCCAATTTTTCCCTCCGGGAAACAAACACTGTGTTTTTAGGGTGAAAATTTCACCAGATTTTGGGGATTATTTTCCTTTTTGCGATAGCCCTGCCGGACAGTAGTTTAAAGCGTTTAAAGAACGCATTTTTTGCAGGCATACCACCTGTAAGCCCCTAGAAAACAGATAATGGTGGTAAATTCTGAAAGAGATTCTTAAAATTTGTGCACCTTGTACAAGATCTCAAAATCCCCCCTTGTTCCCATCATCCTCCCACCCGGGGTTAGCGGAATGTACCAATAAGAAATTTATTTGAAATTTTTTTCTTGAGGGGCCACTAAAAAACCCAACAGTGAAATTTGGGGGATGAAGTTTTACCTGATGTGCAGTGTGCTAAAAATTTCTGTTACAATGTTCTAAAAGGTGAACTCCACATTATGCTTTTATGGTGTAGATAAACGTTTGCCTTTTGAGTTCTATATTCTAATCCGAAACCAAATTACAACCCCGATGATTTATTGCAATTTGTACCACTTTGCTCAAAAATGTTTTTTGAAGAATCCATGAAAGACTTCCCTAAATCAACAGCAAATTTACAAGAATCGCAAAACTCGAGCAAAACCATCCAAAATCAAAGTAGGTTCGAGAGTTTTTTTGACTAATTTTAAAAAAAACGTCTGCAATTTCCTTTAAACTTGATCAAAAATTTGTTTGGGCCTTATCGGTAGTTTTAACATATCACTGGTAAAAGTAAAAGGTTAAAAGAAATTAAATTTCTGGTCATTTTAAAAAAATCGCATTTTGTTTATATGAAGTTAGTAAATTATGATATGATGTTCCCCAACCCCCAAATAAAGTGGGCCCGACTCTGACAATCCTCCCATCCTGTACTCTCTTCCTCTGATTCAGTCAGACATTTAACCCGAATGTCCCTTATTCCCCACGTACCCGACAGGTATTGGAAATCCTCAAGTTTCATTTGTTTTTCTACCAAATTTAGATTGGGCCCCAAATACGCAAGAGTTAGCCAATGTACAGAATTTGAAACCCCCAAGGGTGACACCCATTCTGCATAAAGTCAAACTCCCTTAGCAAAGTTGGGGTTTAAAAGTAAATAACCTGGATAGATAATAATTACAGTAAACAAATTAAAAGTATTCAAGAATTTTTTTTTGTGTTCACGTTCTCTCCGAATTCTGGAGTTAACGTCTAGAAATTTTAAATCAACCCATCTGCCTTTCTGTTTTTAAAAACCTTTTTTTTCTTTGTATATATTCCTTCCTTTAGAATCCAAGATCACATGAAATTTCAGATCGATCGCCCAAAATTTTTTTTTTTTACTTCTATTGTGTAATCAATGTTTGTTTCATTTAATGAGGGTTTTGGCCCATATCATACCTTTAAATTTCGTTACAGTTTCAAATTTCGTTTTTAGTTACATAAGTTTCCATTCCAATATTTACTTATGTATGTTTTTAAAAGTTCAATTGTTGTGTACTTTGACATTGTATAGAATCAGCCCAAGCAGTATACCTGCCGTCTCTAGTTTGTATTAGTTGTATGTCGGGACGACATACGTTAGCGTCGCCGAGCTCTCAGTAGTAGTACCAGTTCCTAGTAACCAGTTACCAGTAACCAGTGTACCAGTAGATGACTCACTACCAACCATCTGTGTGAATCATTGACTGTATTCATATTGCTGCTGACCATAGCAGGATTTCAAACACCCTCACCCGTAGGCACTCATGAGTCAGTCAAAATAGGGAGCAGAGAGAGGCAGGTCGGCTGTTGGTGCCTTCCCATACTTTCCGTTATATTATATGTACTACCAGCCTACGTGAGTACAGTGGACCCCCGCATAACGATTACCTCCGAATGCGACCAATTATGTAAGTGTATTTATGTAAGTGCGTTTGTACGTGTATGTTTGGGGGTCTGAAATGGACTAATCTACTTCACAATATTCCTTATGTTAACAAATTCGGTCAGTACTGGCACCTGAACATACATCTGGAGTGAAAAAATATCGTTAACCGGGGGTCCACTGTATTCTTACCCCATCCGCGTTTCGAAAACCCACATGACAAATGGTGGCACCGGTGTGGGCGTGGATTTAAGGGTATTTCAGACGTCAGAAGACTGTTTGTGGGGAGCCGGCAGGTCAAAGGTGAACCGTCCGCCACCTCCAGCTAATCACTACCCTCACTCACCTCCACCCTGTACTCCAGCCTGGACAGCACTGATAAATGATGATAAAAGTTTGTCTAATCTAACAGCAAATGCACTCAACGATTCATTAGTCATGGGTGTAGCATTCACTAGTTCCCTAAGAACGACATATGGATCAGCTGTTTTTACTGGTACGAGGAAAGAACGAATCAGTTCCTCATATTGTGATCACTTAGTAAGATTCCTGAAGTCTCGCATATCAAGGAGATCAACAACATGAACAGCAGCAGGGGACCGATGAAGAGCTTCTTTCACAAGTCTGATAAGACTTTCTTCTGAAGGAGGACCTTCAACTAGAGCATTAACACGAGAACGAATGGCAGTAAACCATGCTTCAAGACTATGTACATAGCCATTGAATAAAGGTAATGCATCAAGGGAATCACGAGTAAAACTATAGTATCTCAGTGTCTGGGTCGGTCTGTCAGTCGCTAAGGAACTGTGAGGGCTGATGACAGGAGCAGCAGTAGCCTGAGAGGTCTGAGTGTCGACATTCACTAAAGTATCACTTGACGGTATGTGAGACATAATGGCAAAGAAGTTGCACAAGAACAAATAAGGCAAAAATAATGAACAATAAAAATGATATAAAATATTAAAATTAAAATAAAAGAGATGCAACTAATTCTGCAGAAGTAATAAAAAAAATATCTAAGATACACTGCAAGAGGAAGGACAACTCAATGTAAAGGACTGCTGGACAAGATAAAAAAAAATACATTGAAATTTACAAGTAAAAATATTACTGGAGACTGAATTAAATGCAAAATGAGCTGTCTGTACTCTTGCTAATAAAGAAATTAATTAATAAAACTGTAATTCAATGTAAAAGTATAAAATAAATTCACGAAATTGTAAGCAAAGAGAGATAACTGGGAAATTTAAATATTTTCTAAGAATGCATAAACAAAATTAAAATATAATGCAAAGACAACATGAGGAAAAATAATAAAATGAAAAACAAGACTCAAACAATAATGAACTGAGAATAATAATGCATAAAAATATCAATAAAAAAAATAATTCACTGCAGAACAAGTGCAACAAAATAATTCACTGCACAACAAGTGCAACAAAATAAGGTGTAGAAATAATCAATGCAGTAATAAAAGTTACACTGGGAAAATGTTGGTTAAAAAATAAAATAAAAATACAGGAAGGCCCCACTTATATGGCTGGTTAGGTTCCAGGCTACCGCCATAAAGCGGAAACCGCCGTAAAGTGGAACACCCTTTTTTTCCACTTACAAATGCATACAAACACTAGATAACAAGTTTACACTAACATATATTAAGTTAGCAATAAAACCAGGCATCAAAAAACAATAAAAAAGTACAATACACACATAGTGCACTCATTACTTACCTTAAAATATTTATAGTCTTAATCTAGGGTGAGACAAGTAGTATTTATTGTAAGAAATCAAGTGTGGTATGTATGGTAGTCAGCCAGGCTACCATACCAGGCCACCCCACCCACACATACAATTCTATGATATTTAAGCATCCCAGAGCAATAAAATGTATATACAGTTCACTCATTACTTACCTTAAAATATAGGGTGAGATGAGTAGTATTTATTGTAAAAAATCAAGTGTGGTATGTATGGTAGTCAGCCGGGCTACCATACCAGGCCAACCCACCTACACATAATATTCTATTACATTTAAGCATCCCAGAGCGATAAAATGTATATACAGTTCACTCATTACTTACCTTAAAATATTTGTAGTCTTAATGTAGGGTCAGGAGTAAGTAAATGAGATAAAACGAATAAATGAGAGAGAGAAAGAATGAGTGCATGAGAGAGGACAGGCGTAGAGTTATGTAAACAAACCAGGCGAAGGTAAGTTTTGTAAACGAAGTGTACACGTCTGGTTTGTGTACAAGTTACATTGTGTACAGGTTGTCTCTACATTGATAAGGTAGAATAAATAAAGAAGAACACGCCCATTCTCATGTAACATCATTTTGAGAAGAAATGATGCTCTGAGTGAAGGCAATGGAAATAAGTCACTCTGACTTTTTTGGGTTATCCTAGGTTCTCTACACATATGTTGTTATGTATGATAATCTATGTAACTGTATTTGTGTATACCTGAATAAACTTACTTACATACATACGAAAGGAATAATTTTCTACAGTTACCCCCAGTAACACATTTTCTCTTATGTTAGATTAGAGAAAATGTTATTCTTGGCATCACTTGTACAAGTTATCTGGCTACCACATCTCATATTTATGTTTATTTATTCTATTGTAGGGTGTATATATCATCTTTTTATGTTATGTATCGTGTTTATTATATAATTTTGAAAAAAATATCATGGATGGATTAATGAAAATGTGTATATTAACGTAATATACAACATTTAATGAGACTCGGTGATTATTATCATTATTATTATTAGCATTTCTAATATGGCGTCACTTGTGCAAGTCGTCTGCTACCACATCTCATATTTATGTTTATTTATTCTATTGTGGGGTGTATTTATCATCTTTTTATGTTATGTATCGTGTTTATTATATAATTTTGAAAAAATATCATAGATGGATTAATGAAAATGTGTATTTAACGTAATATACGACATTTAAATGAGACTCGATGATTATTATTATCATTACTAATATGACGTCTGGAGACATAAGACACTCTTACTGATTTTAATGTGTACCTGCACGCCAGCACAGTATGTAAGTTTATTTAAGTACAGGTATACATAAGTATAATTATCAGAGTATATATAAAATATGAAATAACTTTTAAAAACATTTGAAATTTTGGAGTTTCCAGACAAAATGGAGAGACTTAGTGCTTACTGAGCTCACGAAGAATGTAAACAAACAGGGTGGGGCGCGGTGACCGTATTAGAAAGTCAGGTGGGGGGAGCCGTATAGCGAGTTTTGGTCATAATTTGAAATGACCGTATTAGCGGAACGCCGTAAAGTGAAACGCCATAAAGCGGGGCCCTCCTGTATGAAGAAAAACTGATTGAACACTTTAACTCTTAATTGTAAATTAGACAAAACAACTTACTCAAACAGAGTAAAGAAAACACTTTACGTTAAAAAAGTAATTGAAATTACACTAAGAGTGAATTTGTTCAAAGAAATATGAAAAATATGAATGAAAATAAAACAAGAAACAAAACTAGAAGTGTAACACTTACAAGTGGCGGGGCACACACAATATATTCACTTATTCATTTTTTTAGTATATTCTTACAACAAAATCTTGCTGTGACTGATACGACAAAAATTGCTGGCAAAAATAATGGTACACAAGTCTGCGAAAAGATCAGGGAATGAGACACTGCTGGTGTACGAAAAAAAGACACACATAGAAATAAATGGATAATTTGGTCCTGGGTGAATATCACTGCATGAACTACAATGACAAATACTGGAGAATACAATGCTGAAAGAATACAAGATAAAAAAAAATGAATTACTTCACACGGAGTGTCTGACTGGTACACTACAGAATAATACTTACTACAGACAGAGAGTAGTATAAAAAAAAACACAGATAAAAAATTATATGAGATGAGCGATAACACTGAAAAATATTGCAAAAATAATGAGTCAAAGAAACACTGAGTCTACACTGAAAACACAAGGTTTAGAGTACACAAGAAATTCACTGGAAAGTCTCACACACGCAAATGTCTTTAAATGCAGGAAAATGTCTCTTGAAAATTGTCACTGAAGTCTGGAGTAGAAGACGGGATGACTAGTGATGAGGGGAAGGTTGTCCTGCGGGTGATGATGCCTACACTCACACTGTCGTCGGAAGAAATGCGCTTTCTCAGTGAACTCACATAACTGGCTTTATCGTTGGCGCTCAGCTACAATCTCTTGACCAATTATGTGAGCCAAAACAGTACTAGGACCCAGTACAAGGGTGCAAACAGCCACAGGTAGATGAGGTGAATAGTGGCGGGTGGTGGTGGAGGGCAGCGGAACAAGCTGGCCCTGTGCGCTCTCACTGCCACGCACTTCTCATTACGCACAAGGCGGCGTAACTAAATCACAATGCCACAGGGATGATGAAGACCACTCTTACCAGCATCCAAGCACAAGCGATATATGAGACAATACTTCAGAGGAACTTGCGTGGCTTACTCCTCTCTCTCAGCTGGGTTAGGAAGCTGGGTTGGCTGACTGGCTTAACCCACGAGAATGGCTGACTGGAAGACGTGTAACGATGCACACAGCACGAAGGAGCAGGTGGATGACAGGAGACAGGCTGGATGATAGGCTGACTGGCGTTCACTTCCACAGTCTGGCTTACTGACTGGCTTAATTGCAAAATCCGGGTCAACCCCTCGGAGATTGAAGCAATTAGCACACGAACTAAGCCAGGAAGCTTGAAAAACGGCTGCAACAGGCTTGCAGGCTTGAGTACACAGGGTGGAGAAGAGTGAGGGTAGCGAGTAGCTGAAGGTGGCGGACGGTTCACCTTTGACCTGCCGGCTCCCCACAAACAGTCTTCTAACGTCTGAAATACCCTTAAATCCATGCCCACACCGGTGCCACCATTTGTCATGTGGGTTTTCGAAACGGGGATGGGGTAAGAATACTCACGTAGGCTGGTAGTACGTATAATGTAACGGAAAGTATGGGAAGGCACCAACAGCCGACCTGCCTCTCTCTGCTCCCTATCTTGACTGACTCATGAGTGCCTACGGGCGAGGGTGTTTGAAATCCTGCTATGGTCAGCAGCAATATGAATACAGTCAATGATTCACACAGACGGTTGGTAGTGAGTCATCTACTGGTACACTGGTTACTGGTAACTGGTTACTAGGAACTGGTACTACTACTGAGATCACAGTACCTGTAGCTCAGGATCTCACAGTACCTGTAGCTTAGTGACCTCACAGTACCTGTAGCTTAGTGACCACAGTACCTGTAGCTTAGTGACCTCACAGTACCTGTAGCTTAGTGACCTCACAGTACCTGTAGCTTAGTGACCTCACAGTACCTGTAGCTTAGTGACCTCACAGTACCTGTAGCTTAGTGACCTCACAGTACCTGTAGCTTAGTGACCTCACAGTACCTGTAGCTTAGTGACCTCAAAGTACCTGTAGCTCAGGACCTCACAGTATCTAGCTTAGTGACCTCATAGTACCTGTAGCTTAGTGACCTCACAGTACCTGTAGCTTAGTGACCTCACAGTACCTGTAGCTTAGTGACCTCACAGTACCTGTAGCTTAGTGACCTCACAGTACCTGTAGCTTAGTGACCTCACAGTATCTGTAGCTTAGTGACCTCACAGTACCTGTAGCTCAGGACCTCACAGTACCTGTAGCTTAGTGACCTCACAGTACCTGTAGCTTAGTGACCTCACAGTACCTGTAGCTTAGTGACCTCACAGTACCTGTAGCTCAGGACCTCACAGTACCTGTAGCTTAGTGACCTCACAGTACCTGTAGCTTAGTGACCTCACAGTACCTGTAGCTTGGTGACCTCACAGTACCTGTAGCTCAGGACCTCACAGTACCTGTAGCATAGTGACCTTACAGTACCTGTAGCTCAGGACCTCACAGTACCTGTAGCTTAATGACCTCACAGTACCTGTAGCTTAGTGACCTCACAGTACCTGTAGCTTAGTGACCTCACAGTACCTGTAGCTTAGTGACCTCACAGTAAATGTAGCTTAGGGACCTCACAGTACCTGTTGCTTAGTGACCTCACAGTACCTGTAGCCCAGGACCTCACAGTACCTGTAGCCCAGGATCTCACAGTACCTGTAGCTTAGTGACCTCATAGTACCTGTAGCTTAGTGACCTCATAGTACCTGTAGCTCAGGGACCTCACAGTACCTGTAGCCGAGGACCTCACAGTACCTGTAGCTCAGGGACCTCACAGTACCTGTAGCCAGGGACCTCACAGTACCTGTAGCTCAGGGACCTCACAGTACCTGTAGCTCAGGGACCTCACAGTACCTGTAGCCCAAAACCTCACAGTACCTGTAGCTCAGGGACCTCACAGTACCTGTAGCCCAAAACCTCACAGTACCTGTAGCTCAGGGACCTCACAGTACCTGTAGCCCAGGACCTCACAGTACCTGTAGCTTAGTGACCTTACAGTACCTGTAGCTTAGTGACCTCATAGTACCTGTAGCTCAGGGACCTCACAGTACCTGTAGCTCAGGGACCTCACAGTACCTGTAGCCCAGGACCTCACAGTACCTGTAGCTCAGGGACCTCACAGTACCTGTAGCTCAGGGACCTCACAGTACCTGTAGCCCAGGACCTCACAGTACCTGTAGCTTAGTGACCTCACAGTACCTGTAGCTTAGTGACCTCATAGTACCTGTAGCTCAGGGACCTCACAGTACCTGTAGCCCAGGACCTCACAGTACCTGTAGCTCAGGGACCTCACAGTACCTGTAGCTCAGGGACCTCACAGTACCTGTAGCCCAGGACCTCACAGTACCTGTAGCTCAGGGACCTCACAGTACCTGTAGCCCAGGACATCACAGTACCTGTAGCTTAGTGACCTCACAGTACCTGTAGCTTAGTGACCTCACAGTACCTGTAGCTTAGTGACCACAGTACCTGTAGCTTAGTGACCTCACAGTACCTGTAGCTTAGTGACCTCACAGTACCTGTAGCTTAGTGACCTCACAGTACCTGTAGCTTAGTGACCTCACAGTACCTGTAGCTTAGTGACCTCACAGTACCTGTAGCTTAGTGACCTCACAGTACCTGTAGCTTAGTGACCTCAAAGTACCTGTAGCTCAGGACCTCACAGTATCTAGCTTAGTGACCTCATAGTACCTGTAGCTTAGTGACCTCACAGTACCTGTAGCTTAGTGACCTCACAGTACCTGTAGCTTAGTGACCTCACAGTACCTGTAGCTTAGTGACCTCACAGTACCTGTAGCTTAGTGACCTCACAGTATCTGTAGCTTAGTGACCTCACAGTACCTGTAGCTTAGTGACCTCACAGTACCTGTAGCTCAGGACCTCACAGTACCTGTAGCTTAGTGACCTCACAGTACCTGTAGCTTAGTGACCTCACAGTACCTGTAGCTTAGTGACCTCACAGTACCTGTAGCTCAGGACCTCACAGTACCTGTAGCTTAGTGACCTCACAGTACCTGTAGCTTAGTGACCTCACAGTACCTGTAGCTTGGTGACCTCACAGTACCTGTAGCTCAGGACCTCACAGTACCTGTAGCATAGTGACCTTACAGTACCTGTAGCTCAGGACCTCACAGTACCTGTAGCTTAATGACCTCACAGTACCTGTAGCTTAGTGACCTCACAGTACCTGTAGCTTAGTGACCTCACAGTACCTGTAGCTTAGTGACCTCACAGTAAATGTAGCTTAGGGACCTCACAGTACCTGTTGCTTAGTGACCTCACAGTACCTGTAGCCCAGGACCTCACAGTACCTGTAGCCCAGGATCTCACAGTACCTGTAGCTTAGTGACCTCATAGTACCTGTAGCTTAGTGACCTCATAGTACCTGTAGCTCAGGGACCTCACAGTACCTGTAGCCGAGGACCTCACAGTACCTGTAGCTCAGGGACCTCACAGTACCTGTAGCCAGGGACCTCACAGTACCTGTAGCTCAGGGACCTCACAGTACCTGTAGCTCAGGGACCTCACAGTACCTGTAGCCCAAAACCTCACAGTACCTGTAGCTCAGGGACCTCACAGTACTGTAGCCCAAAACCTCACAGTACCTGTAGCTCAGGGACCTCACAGTACCTGTAGCCCAGGACCTCACAGTACCTTTAGCTTAGTGACCTTACAGTACCTGTAGCTTAGTGACCTCATAGTACCTGTAGCTCAGGGACCTCACAGTACCTGTAGCTCAGGGACCTCACAGTACCTGTAGCCCAGGACCTCACAGTACCTGTAGCTCAGGGACCTCACAGTACCTGTAGCTCAGGGACCTCACAGTACCTGTAGCCCAGGACCTCACAGTACCTGTAGCTTAGTGACCTCACAGTACCTGTAGCTTAGTGACCTCATAGTACCTGTAGCTCAGGGACCTCACAGTACCTGTAGCCCAGGACCTCACAGTACCTGTAGCTCAGGGACCTCACAGTACCTGTAGCTCAGGGACCTCACAGTACCTGTAGCCCAGGACCTCACAGTACCTGTAGCTCAGGGACCTCACAGTACCTGTAGCCCAGGACATCACAGTACCTGTAGCTCAGGGACCTCACAGTACCTGTAGCCCAGGACCTCACAGTACCTGTAGCTCAGGGACCTCACAGTACCTGTAGCCCAGGACCCCAGGACAGTGTCTTCCATTGCAGACACTGCAAGGCTCCAGGCGGACATCAACCGAATCTTTCAGTGGGCTGCAGAAAACAATATGAAGTTCAACGATGAGAAATTTCAATTACTCAGATATGGTAAACACGAGGAAATTAAATCTTCATCAGAGTACAAAACAAATTCTGGCCACAAAATAGAGCGAAACACCAACGTCAAAGACCTGGGAGTGATCATGTTGGAGGATCTCACCTTCAAGGACCATAACATTGTATCAATCGCATCTGCTAGAAAAATGACAGGATGGATAATGAGAACCTTCAAAACTAGGGAGGCCAAGCCCATGATGACACTCTTCAGGTCACTTGTTCTATCTAGGCTGGAATATTGCTGCACACTAAGAGCACCTTTCAAGGCAGGTGAAATTGTTGACCTAGAAAATGTACAGAGAACCTTCAAGGCGCGCATAACGGAGATAAAACACCTCAATTACACGGAGTGCTTGAGGTTCCTAAAACTGTATTCCTTGGAACGCACGCGGGAGAGATACATGATTATATACACCTGGAAAATCCTAGAGGGACTAGTACCGAACTTGCACACGAAAATCACTCACTATGAAAGCAAAAGACTTGGCAGACGATGCAACATTCCCCCAATGAAAAGCAGGGGTGTCACTAGCACGTTAAGAGACCATACAATAAGTGTCAGCGGCCCAAAACTGTTCAACTGCCTCCCAGCATACACAAGGGGGATTACCAACAGACCCCTGGCAGTCTTCAAGCTGGCACTGGGCAAGCACCTAAAGTCGGTTCCTGACCAGTCGGGCTGTGGCTCGTACGTTAGTTTGCGTGCAGCCAGCAGCAACAGCCTGGTTGATCAGGCTCTGATCCACCAGGAGGCCTGGTCACAGACCGGGCCGCGGGGGCGTTGACCCCCGGAACTCTCTCCAGGTAAACTCCAGGTAAACTCCAGGTACCTGTAGCTCAGGGACCTCACAGTACCTGTAACTCAGGGACCTCACAGTACCTGTAGCCCAGGACCTCACAGTACTTGTAGCTCAGGGACCTCACAGTACCTGTAGCCCAGGACCTCACAGTACCTGTAGCTCAGGGACCTCACAGTACCTGTAGCCCAGGACCTCACAATACCTGTAGCTCAGGGACCTCACAGTACCTGTAGCCCAGGACCTCACAGTACCTGTAGCTTAGGGACCTCACAGTACCTGTAGCCCAGGACCTCAGTACCTGCAGCCCAGGAACCTCACAGTACCTGTAGCCCAGGGGCCTTGCAGTACCTGTAGCCTAGTAACCTCACAGTACCTGTAGCCCAGGGGCCTCATAATACCTGTAGTCCAGGGACTTCACAGTACCTGTAGCTTAGGGACCTCACAGTACCTGTAGCCCAAGGACCTCAGTACCTGCAGCCCAGTAACCTCACAGTACCTGTAGCCCAGGGGTCTCATAATACCTGTAGCCCAGGGACTTCACAGTACATGTAGCCCATGGGACTCATAGTACCTGTAGCCCAGGGAGCTCATTACCTGCAGCCCAGTAACCTCACAGTACCTGTAGTCCAGGGAACCTCACAATACCTATAGCCCAGGGATATCACAGTACCTGTTGCCAGGTACCTCACAGTACCTCCAGCCCAAGGACCTCACAGTACCTGTAGCCCAGGGACCTCCCAGTACCTGTATCTAGCCAAGGGACCTCACAGTACCTGTAGTTCAGGTACCTCACAGTAGCTGTAGCCCTAGGACCTCACAGTATCTGTAGGGTAGGGACCTCACAGTACCTGTAGGGTAGGGACCTCACAGTACCTGTAGGGTAGGGACCTCACAGTACCTGTAGGGTAGGGACCTCAGAGTACCTGTAGCCCTTTAATCTCACAGTACATGTAGCCCAGGGACCTCACAGTACCTGTAGCCCAGGGACCTCCCAGTACCTGTATCTGGCCAAGGGACCTCACAGTACCTGTAGTCCAGGTACCTCACAGTAGCTGTAGCCCTAGGACCTCAAAGCACCTGTAGGGTAGGGACCTCACAGTGCCTGTAGGGTAGGGACCTCACAGTACCTGTAGCCCTTTAATCTCACAGTACATGTAACCCAGGGACCTCACAGTACCTGTAGATGAAGGACTTCACAGTACCTGTAGCTAAGAGATCTCTCAGTACCTGTAGCCCAGGGACCTCACAGTACCTATAGCCTAGGGACCTCACAGTATGTGTAGCCCAGGGACCTCACAGAGCCTGTAGCCTAAGGAGCTCACAGTACCACCCTAGATGGTTCATGTCTACCAACATAACAGGAGGATAGTACCACCCAAGATAGTTCATGTCTACCAACATAACAGGAGAATAGTACCACCCAGGATGGTTCATGTCTACCAACATAACAGGAGGATAGTACCACTCAAGATGGTTCATGTCTACCAACATAACAGGAGAATAGTACTACCCAGGATGGTTCATGTCTACCAACAGGAGGATAGTATCACCCTGGATGGTTCTTATCTACCAACGTAACAGGACGATAGTACCACCCTGGACAGTTCATGTCTACCAACATGACAGGAGGCTAGTACCACCCTGGATGGTTCATTTCTACCAACATAACAGGATAGTAACACCCTGGATGGTTCATGTCTATGAACATAACAGGAGGATAGTACCACCCTGGATGGTTCATGTCTACCAACATGACAGAAGGATAGTACCACCCTGGATGGTTCATGTCTACCAACATGACAGAAGGATAGTACCACCCTGGATGGTTTTTGCCTACTAACATGACAGGAGGATAGTATTACCCTGGATGGTTCATGTCTATTAACATGACAGGAGGATAGTACCACCCTGGATGGTTCTTATCTACCAACATAACAGGAGGATAGTACTACCTTGGATGGTTCATATTTACCAGCATGACAGGAGGATAGTACTACCCTGAATGGTTTGTATCTACCAACATGACAGGAGGATAGTACTACCCTGGATGGTTCATAATTACCAACATGACAGGAGGATAGTACTACCCTGAATGGTTTGTATCTACCAACATGACAGGAGAATAGTACTACCCTGGATGGTTCATAATTACCAACATGACAGGAGGATAGTACTACCCTGGATGGTTTGTATCTACCAACATGACTTGATAGTACTGCCCTGGATGGTTTGTGTCTACCAACATGACAGGAGGATAGTACTACCCTGGATGGTTCATATCTATCAACATGACAGGAGGATAGTACTACCCTGGATGGTTCAAAACTACCAACATGACAGAAAGATAGTACTACCCTGGATGGTTCTTATCTACCAACATGACAGGAGGATAGTACCACTCTGGATGGTTCTTATCTACCAACATGACAGGAGGATAGTACCACCCTGGATGGTCTTATCTACCAACTCACAAAGTTGAAGCAGAAGTTGCTAAGATTAATGTGCTAACAATCCTGCCAGAGTGCAAAATATTTAACAAGCTACCATTCCACACTCCCATTTCACCCAGTAGGATCTAGAAGTGTTGGATTGATGACTGATTCTCTTACCTTGGAACAAGAAGAGTCATAATAGAAGTAACTGATGACTGACTCTCTCACCTTGGAACAAGAAGAGTAGTAATAGAAGTAACAATCATTGTTCTTGGACACAGCCGTCTTCTCACCCATTCTAATCTGCACATACAAAAAAGTCTTAATTTTTTTCAATATATAATGTAGTGGATACATGATAATTATAATAATAGTCAATATGTTGACCTTCCTTCATATGTATCCTGCCTGGTGACCTTCATTTATATGCATCCTGCCTGGTGACCTTCATTTATATGCATCCTGCCTGGTGACCTTCCTTTATATGTATCCTGCCTGGTGACCTTCATTTGTATATATCTTGCCTGGTGACCTTCATTTATATGTATCCTGCCTGGTGACCTTCATTTATATGCATCCTGCCTGGTGACCTTCCTTTATATGTATCCTGCCTGGTGACCTTCATTTGTATATATCTTGCCTGGTGACCTTCATTTATATGTATCCTGCCTGGTGACCTTCATTTATATGCATCCTGCCTGGTGACCTTCATTTATATGTATCCTGCCTGGTGATCTTCATTTGTATATATCTTGCCTGGTGACCTTCCTTTATAAGTAATTTGTAATAATTTAGGGTTACGAATTAATCTAAGTTTGCCCGAAATGCCTAGCCTTGCTAGGTGTTCTAGTGGCCCCCTCTGTAATTAGTATTTTATTACATGTAAACCACACAATAACCAAAATCTGTAAACCCTACATTGTAATCCTTATAGAGAATAAACTGATTTGATTTGATTTGAAGTATCCTGCCTGGTGATCTTCCTTTATATGTATCCTGCCTGGTGACATTCCTTTATATGTATCCTGCCTGGTGACCTTCCTTTGTATATATCTTGCCTGGTGACCTTCCTTTATATGTATCCTGCCTGGTGACCTTCATTTATATGTATCCTGCCTGGTGACCTTCATTTATATGTATCCTGCCTAGTGACCTTCATTTATATGTATCCTGCCTGGTGACCTTCATTTATATGTATCCTGCCTAGTGACCTTCATTTATATGTATCCTGCCTAGTGACCTCCATTTATATGTATCCTGAATAGTGACCTTCATTTATATGTATCCTGCCTGGTGACCTTCATTTATATGTATCCTGCCTGTTGACCTTCATTTACATGTATCCTGCTTGGTGACCTTCATTTATATGTAACCTGCCTAGTGACCTTCATTTATATGTATCCTGCCTAGTGACCTTCATTTATATGTATTCTGCCTAGTGACCTTCATTTACATGTATCCTGCCTAGTGGCCTTCATTTACATGTATCCTGCTTGGTGACCTCCATTTATATGTAACCTGCCTAGTGACCTTCATTTGTGTGCCCTCTCCTATATTACACTTGCATTCCATTTGGTATTTATAATCACAGGAATGATTGGTCACGGTTTACAGCATCCCAATAACTGAATCAGAACTATTAACCCTTTGACTGTTTTCGACGTATAAATACGTCTTACTAGCCAATGTTTCTGACGTATATATACTCAATAATTCTAGCGGCTTCAAATCAAGCGGGAGAAAGCTGGTAGGCTCACATGTGAGAGAATGGGTCTGTGTGGTCAGTGTGCACCACATAAAAAAAATCCTGCAGCACACATTGCGTAATGAGAAAAAAAAAACTCTGATCTTTTTTTGGAATAAAACGCCGACTTTGAGATGTATTTTCGTATAGTATTTATCGTTGTATTCGCGTTTTCATGGTCTTAGGTGATAAAATGTTAAACATATTACAGAAATAGAGATGATTTTCATTACTTTGACGATGAAAACGACCTTGAAACTGAGCTCAAAGTAGCGGAAATGTTCGATTTTTACCAATGTTCAGGAGTAAATAAATCACACCACACGTCCAATACACGTCAACTGGGGAGTCTAATATTCTTTCACTAGTGCACTGATATTATTTATACCATTTTTACAATAATGCAGTAGTCTGCATAACAGTAAATTTTGTATTTTTTGTATGAATAAAAAATCAAAATAGAAAGCAATAATAATATAAGAGGAGCCTAGAGATGTGACTAATGAACAGAGCATATGTTATTTTAGTGCCAAGAATGTCTACCTTGTTTATTCTGGACCCTATTTTGAAATTGGCATCTTTTTTAGTTTGCGTGAAATTGGCCAAATTGCCAATTTCTGACCACCATATTGGGTAGTCCAAATTAGTAAATGGGAGGTTTCTTATACTCAGCTGATAGATAAAATGGAGTTCTAAAGAAATAGCTATGAGTTTGGTCAACTGGAACAATGGAATTGGCTGAAAATAGGGCTCAAAGCCGGCGAAATCGCCGATACGCTTATGTCGCCGAGACCGCTAAATTCGCGGGAGCATAATTCCATGAGTTTTCGACCAAATTTCGAACTTTTGGTGTCATTACCATCGGGAAAAGATTCTCTATCATTTCATAAGAAAAAATAATTTTTTTTTTTTTCAAAAATTGAGCGACATAGAATGACAGTTTCAGAGAGGGGCCTGAAACAGTCAAAGGGTTAAAAACCATAAAACAGACTGTGGATGTAGGAGCCTTACCCGTCCTTAGGAAAATCTGCAAAAATCAAATATTTCTCCTACTTTGAGCTCAAGTTCATATTACTTCTGGTACTGAAACTAACCCAAATCATATCTGTTTCAATAGTACGTCTTTTATTCCATCAAATGATACCAAGAAACAGCCAATAAAACTGTAAAAGCCATCCTAGAAAACAACTCAAATTTGCAATTTCAAACCAAACACAAGGTCAAGGTTTTACTTTTCCCATCATGAACTGCATAAGACAGAATTTTTTACACTGTGCACAATGAAAGGGTTAAAATAAAATTGGTCAAAAAACAAATAAGAAAAACTTCCCTTTAAAATTCAATGACAATTGTCTTCCCTTTACTCTCTGTCCAGTGCACACTAGTGGTGTGCTAAGTATTGGTATTGGCTATTTTTATAATATCAGTAATGAAAAAAGTTGCCAATACTTTTAAAATATTGACATTACACGATTAAAAATATCGAAATGAACACTTTACCTCATGATAGTCAGGGTTACTCACACGCACTAGGAGCTGTGACTCAACCCCTTCAACCACATATAGGTGAGTACACACCCACGAATACATTACACAACTTTATAAGTTTAACTTAACACTTCCTCAGCAAAGACTTTGTTCAGGACACTCCCCAACTCTTCAAAGTCAAAACTTAATATACATAAAATATGCTAATACTACTGTACATACTACATTTACAGGACAATTAATTCTAATATCAATCCTGTCCTGACACTCTTTCTGGACAGTTGCAAAAGAACTCATAGGCATAATACTAGACACAAAATTCTTTTATGATATTCCCTGTGTCCAACTCAACCTGTGTAAAAACTAAATGTGCATTAAAGGACCTAAAATCTGGAACTCTCTGCCTGAAGATTACAGAGGCTCCCTCACTGTCTGCTACAACATACACTCACACAACATACACTCACTACTGACTCTCATACACATCATACATTCACTCCTCACTCTCATACACATCATACACTCACTCCTGACTCTCATACACATCATACACCCACTCCTGACTCTCATACACATCATACATTCACTCATCACTCTCATACATATCATACACTCACTCCTGACTCTCATACACATCATACACCCACTCCTGACTCTCATACACATCATACATTCACTCCTGACTCTCATACACATCATACATTCACTCCTGGCTCTCATACACATCATACACTCACTCCTGACTCTCATACACATCACACACTCATTCCTGACTCTCATACACACCATACACTCACTCCTGACTCTCATACACATCATACATTCACTCCTGACTCTCATACACATCATACACTCACTCCTGACTCTCATACACATCATACACTCACTCCTGACTCTCATACACACCATACACTCACTCCTGACTCTCATACACACCATACACTCACTCCTGACTCTCATACACATCATACACTCACTCCTGACTCTCATACACACCATACACTCACTCCTGACTCTCATACACATCATACACTCACTCCTGACTCTCATACACATCATACACTCACTCCTGACTCTCATACACATCATACACTCACTCCTGACTCTCATACACATCATACACTCACTCCTGACTCTCATACACATCATACACTCACTCCTGACTCTCATACACACCATACACTCACTCCTGACTCTCATACACATCATACACTCACTCCTGACTCTCATACACACCATACACTCACTCCTGACTCTCATACACATCATACACTCACTCCTGACTCTCATACACATCATACACTCACTCCTGACTCTCATACACATCATACACTCACTCCTGACTCTCATACACATCATACACTCACTCCTGACTCTCATACACAACATACACTCACTCCTGACTCTCATACACACCATACACTCACTCCTGACTCTCATACACATCATACACTCACTCCTGACTCTCATACACTCACTACTCAGATTTAGATTCTTTATTTCTTTGCAAGGTTACAATGGGATTGACATATTGTAGGGAGTCTTATTTACTTAGATAGTTTACAGTGTGTAATTACAATAAAGATTTGCAGTGCAAAGAGAGCCACTATCATGCCTAGGCATTACGGGCAGACTAAAATTAATGGGTTACAGACTAACTCAATACTAGACAAGTAGATCATAGTTTGTTAAAATTGAACATCTGTTTTTATATATAGCAAACAGTAAATTGACTTAAATTATAATATGGGAATAATACAATGGGACAAGTTGAAAGTAGTATACAGGTTGTATATATCAATCGTAAAATGACTAAATTACGATATGGGAATATTACATGGGTCGTGTTGAAAGTAGTTTACAAGAGTATTAGATTGGTACAACTGAGTATAAGTCAGAACAATTTTGTGCAGGTATTGATTTTTTACAATGTAGTACAGTGGACCCCGGACATTCGATGGCATCGACATTCGATAAATCCGACATTCGATGCATTTTAACGCAAAAATTTCGCCTCAACATTTGATCGAAAACCCGCTATTCGATACAATTCGTATGAGACGTGTCCACGTGTGGCCTGAACTGCCCCATGTATGCCAGTGTTTACAAGCCAGTCAGTGTGCGGCATCTAAGGATAATTCGGTACATTCTATTAACCATATTATCACTGTTTTTGGTGCTGTTTCTGCAAAATAAGTCACCATGGGTCCCAAAAAGCTTTCTAGTGCCAACCCTTCGAGAAAAAAGGTGCTATGTATTGAAATGAGAAGAGTTAATTGCCAAAGTATTGAAAGTGGAGTGCGTGTGTCGGAGCTTGCCTAGGTTGTATAGTAAATCCAATTTCAACCATCTTACATAGTGAGCTGGAAAATGGCAATCAAGGAAGCTTTTGTTGTAAAAGGTGCAACTTTGTTTCAAAACAGAGATCGCTAGTGTTAGAAGATGTGAGAGACTGTTATGTTAAGGGGATTCCCTTCTAAACACTAACACCACCCACACTCTCCACTCCTCCCATCCCACAAATCATCACAGATCTTCATTAAAGGTAAGTGTCAATTATTTATTGTTATTATCTATTGTTATTGTAATTATTCCATTGCATAACTTAATATTTCATGTGGTAATTTTTTTTTTTCATACTTTTGGGTGTCTTGCATGGATTAATTGATTTCATTATTTTTTATGTGGAAAATTAATTCGACTTTCGATATTTTTGACTTGTGATCTCTCGGGAAACAGATTAATATCGAATGTCGGGGTCCATTGTATTAGGTAATGTAATGAATTGGAACATCTAGTTTTGAAGTTCTTAAGATTTGGTGAGTAACATGTGATCCGTACACAATATACACTCAACTCTGTTTGAATCTTACACATCATACACTCACTCCTGACTCTCATACACATCATACACTCACTACTGACTTTATATACTCACTATTGACTCTC
The DNA here is from genome assembly GCF_026875155.1 of Cherax quadricarinatus. Classification (NCBI taxonomy): domain Eukaryota; kingdom Metazoa; phylum Arthropoda; class Malacostraca; order Decapoda; family Parastacidae; genus Cherax; species Cherax quadricarinatus. Next base: position 28,715,901 of record NC_069479.1, read on the forward strand.
ATACACTCACTACTGACTCTCATACACTCACTATTGACTCTCATACACTCACTATTGACTTCATACACTCACTACTGACTCTCATACACTCACTACTGACTCTCATACACTCACTACTGACTCATTACACTCACTATTGACTCTCATACACTCACTACTGACTCATACACTCACTACTGACTCTCATACACTCACTACTGACTCTCATACACTCACTACTGACTCTCATACACTCACTATTGACTCTCATAAATTCACTACTGACTCACACACTCACTATTGACTCTCATACACTCACTACTGACTCATACACTCACTACTGACCCTCATACACATCAAACACTCACTCTTGAGTCTCATACAAATCATACTCACTACTGACTCTCATACACTCACTACTGACTCATACACTCACTCCTGACTCTCATACACTCACTCCTGACTCTCATACACTCACTCCTGACTCTCATACATTCACTACTGACTCTCATACATTCACTACTGACTCATACACTCACTATTAACTCTCATACACTCACCACTGACTCTCATACACTCACTATTGACTCTCATACACTCACTACTGACTCATACACTCACTAATGACTCTCATACATTCACTAGTGACTCATACACTCACTATTGACTCACATACACTCACTACTGACTCATACACTCACTACTGACTCTCATACACTCACTATTGACTCTCATACACTCACTACTGACTCATACACTCACTACTGACTCATACACTCACTACTGACTCATACACTCACTACTGACTCATATACTCACTACTGACACATACACTCACTATTAACTCTCATACACTCACTATTGACTCTCATACTCAATACTGACTCATACACTCACTATTGACTCTCATACACTCACTACTGACTCATACACTCACTATGACTCATACACTCACTACTGACTCATATACTCACTACTGACTCATACACTCACTATTAACTCTCATACATTCACTATTGACTCTCATACTCACTACTGACTCATACACTCACTACTGACTCATACACTCACTACTGACCCATACACTCACTACTGACTCATACACTCACTACTGACTCATACACTCACTACTGACTCATACACTCCATACTGACTCATACACTCACTACTGACCCATACACTCACTACTGACCCATACACTCACTACTGACTCATACACTCACTACTGACTCTCATACACTCACTACTGACTCATACACTCACTACTGACTCTCATACACTCACTACTGTCTCATACACTCACTACTGACTCATACACTCACTACTGACTCATACACTCACTACTGACTCATACACTCACTACTGACTCATACACTCACTACTGACCCATACACTCACTACTGACCCATACACTCACTACTGACCCATACACTCACTACTGACTCATACACTCACTACTGACTCTCATACACTCACTACTGACTCATACACTCACTACTGACTCATACACTCACTACTGACCCATACACACACTACTGACTCATACACTCACTACTGACTCATACACTCACTACTGACTCATACACTCACTACTGACTCATACACTCACTAATAACTCATACACTCACTACTGGCTCATACACTCACTACTGACTCATACACTCACTACTGACTCTCATACACTCACTTACTGACTCTCATACACTACACTACTGACTCATACACTCACTACTGACTCATACACTCACTACTGACTCATACACTCACTACTGACTCATACACTCACTACTGACTCATACACTCACTACTGACTCATACACTCACTACTGACCCTCATACACATCAAACACTCACTCTTGAGTCTCATACAATCATACTCACTACTGACTCTCATACACACACTCTTGACTCATACGCCCACTCCTGACTCTCATACACTCACTACTGACTCTCATATATGGGATAAAGCACAAAAATCTTACCTAAAACGTAAAAAAAAATACCCACACCAAACAGCAAAAGATTATGTTGTGTAGTTGTTGTTTACGTTGTGGCAGCCATGACAGGGACCCCGACGATAACTGTCTTCCTCCTACCACTATTATTGTTGTTATTATTCCCATAACATCCTTAGTATTATTAATTTCTTCAATGTGTTAATATTTTGCAACTGTATTATAATTTTTGTAGATAACCTCGTTATAAATGATAGCTCAAATATTTTATACACCTCACAAAATAGCATTTACTGGCTTCTTGTTCTTTAATAACACAAATAATGTTAATTTAATCATTTATTTGACCATTGTTCTTTGTAAAAGTTATTTAGTCATTATAACTGGCTGTGAGGCGCTGTGTCAGTAATGGTCGTACAGCTCCAAAGATGTTCAGGAGGATTATGTTTGATCCAAGGTAAAGTAGGAGAGTTCAATTACCTTGCATCAAGATCCCCTGACTGGCATCAATGTTCCTACCTTGAAGGGAAAACCATAAAATATTTAGACGTAAAGCATTATTTACACTTATAGTCCCTCAGTCACACTTACTATCTGCCACATTTTGTGAAGAACAAAATACAATATAATATACAATAATATATGCAGTATACAATAATATATAATATAATATAACATAATATAATATAATACAATACAAATTTCTTAAAAAAATGCAAAAGCACAAGTTTTTTTATTAATAATAAATTACATAGAGATATGGACGTGCAAATATCTACGTTAACTTACAATTATATACATATACCATATACCAAATCGTGCATCGATACCATGCCTAACCCTTCTAGGGTAGGGTAGGTGCCTGAGCCCGAGCCTTTAGCTCATAAGACTGTCATTCCCATTAGCCCCCTTGGGGCGGGGATGGCGGACCAGAGAGGCCTAGCTTGTGGCTAGGCCTGGGGACAGTTGGTCCCAAAGATGAGGAGGTACTTGTGCCTCCTCCCATGGGAGACCTAGGTCTCAGACACTCCCTAAAGAGGGAGCCAAGGCCGGGCCACCACTTGGAAAAGGCCCGGGCCGGGAGAATACCGGCTAATCTTTAATAATAATAACAAATCATGCCATCGACACCATGCCTAACCCTTCTAGGGTAGGGTAGGTGCCTGAGCCCGAGCCTTTAGCTCATAAGACTGTCATTCCCATTAGCCTCCTTGGGGCGGGGATGGCAGACCAGAGAGGCCTAGCTTGTGGCTAGGCCTGGGGACAGCTGGTCCCAAAGATGAGGAGGTACTTGTGCCTCCTCCCATGGGAGACTTAGGTCTCAGACACTCCCTAAAGAGGGAGCCAAGGCCGGGCCACCACTTGGAAAAGGCCCGGGCCGGGAGAATACCGGCGAATATTTAATAATAATAATAATAACAAATCATGCCATCGACACCATGCCTAACCCTTCTAGGGTAGGGTAGGTGCCTGAGCCCGAGCCTTTAGCTCATAAGACTGTCATTCCCATTTGCCCGCTTGGGACGGGGATGGCAGACCAGAGAGGCCTAGCTTGTGGCTAGGCCTGGTGACAGTTGGTCCCAAAGATGCGGAGGTACTTGTGCCTCCTCCCATGGGAGACTTAGGTCTCAGACACTCCCTAAAGAGGGAGCCAAGGCCGGGCCACCACTTGGACAAGGCCTGGGCCGGGAGAATACCGGCTAATCTTTAACTAACTAACTAACAAATCATGCCATCGACACCATGCCTAACCCTTCTAGGGTAGGGTAGGTGCCTGAGCCCCAGCCTTTAGCTCATAAGACTGTCATTCCCATTAGCCCCCTTGGGGCAGGGATGGCAGACCAGAGAGGCCTAGCTTGTGGCTAGGCCTGGGGACAGTTGGTCCCAAAGATGAGGAGGTACTTGTGCCTCCTCCCATGGGAGACTTAGGTCTCAGATACTCCCTAAAGAGGGAGCCAAGGCCGGGCCACCACTTGGACAAGGCCCGGGCCGGGAGAATACCGGCTAATCTTTAACTAACTAACTAACAAATCATGCGATGGACACCATGCCCAGCCCTTCTAGGGTAGGGTAGGTGCCTGAGCCCGAGCCTTTAGCTCATAAGACTGTCATTCCCATTTGCTCCCTTGAGGCGGGGATGGCAGACCAGAGAGGCCTAGCTTGTTGCTAGGCCTGGGGACAGTTGGTCCCAAAGATGAGGAGGTACTTGTGCCTCCTCCCATGGGAGACTTAGGTCTCGGACACTCCCTAAAGATACTAAAGATACTACTAAAGATACTAATGCCGGAAAAAAAATCCCCCCCCAGTACCAATAATACCACCACACCAATCCGATAAAATTCTTCTTGGCAAATATACAGGGTCTAAAGCCAGCAACAAACAACAAAATATCTTTCATTCGTGGACTGCTTGCAGAGGCAAAGGCAATGTTCGTGGCTTTCACTGAGACCCACATAAAGGATCACTTGGACAACGAAATATGGATCCCAGGTTACAACCTATACAGATGTGACAGAGTGAACAGGCAAAAAGGGCGGGTTGGCCTGTACATTGCAGAGTCACTTGTTTGCACAGAACTGCTAAATGCCTCAAATGATGTAGTGGAAGTTTTAGCAGTAAAGGTCGAGAACCAAAACCTAGTCATTGTGGTAGTCTACAAGCCTCCGGATGCAACATCCCAGCAATTCCAGGAACAGCTGTTAAAAATTGACCACTGTCTGGAAAATCTTCCAGCTCCTGCACCCAACATCTTGCTCCTGGGGGATTTCAACTTAAGGCACCTAAAATGGAGGAATATAGCAAATAATATTGTTGCAGTAATAACACCAGGAGGCAGCTCTGATGAAAACTCACACTCACGCGAGCTTTTAAATCTCTGCACAGAATTCAATTTAAACCAGCAAATAATAGAGCCTACTAGACTGGAGAATACACTAGACCTCATCTTCACTAACAATGATGATTTGATAAGAAATGTCACCATATCAAAAACAATATACTCAGATCACAACATAATTGAGGTTCAGTCATGTATGCGCGGAGCCCCAGACCGACATAATGAGATTAGTCACGAGGGAGCATTCACCAAATTCAACTTCAATAACAAAAACATAAAGTGGGACCAAGTAAACCAAGTCCTAACCAATATAAGCTGGGAAGATATACTAAGCAACACAGACCCCAACTTATGCCTAGAACAGATTAACTCGGTGGCACTCGATGTATGCACAAGGCTTATTCCTCTAAGAAAAAGGAGTAGATGTAAAATAGAAAGAGACAGGCGCTCCCTTTACAGGCGACGGAAAAGAATAACAGAGCGGCTAAAAGAGGTCAATATATTTGAAATGCGTAGGGAGACACTGGTCAGAGAAATAGCAAGCATCGAAACTTAAGCTAAAAGAATCCTTTAGGAGTCAGGAATCGCGGGAAGAACTAAAAGCCATAAATGAAATCGAAAGAAACCCAAAGTATTTCTTCTCCTATGCCAAATCAAAATCGAGAACAACGTCCAGTAT
>NC_069479.1:28721849-28742761 GCF_026875155.1 Cherax quadricarinatus
CAGTCAAAGCCCTGTCTTTATTGCAGTCTTGCCTGTCTTTATTGCTCTAGAACCCCTGTTTTTTATTGCGTCTTGCACTGTCTTTTTTGCGTTTGCCCCTGTTTTATTGCAGTCTTTGCACCTGTCTTTATTGCGGGTCTTGCACCTGTCTTTTATTGCAGTCTAGCACCTGTCTTTTATTGCAGTTAGCACCTTTTCTTTATTGCAGTCTAGCACCTGTCTTTATTGCAGTCTAGCACCTGTCTTTATTGCGTCTTGCACCTGTCTTTATTGAGTCTAGCACCTGTCTGTATTGCAGTCTTGCCCCTGTTTTTTATTGCAGTCTAGCACCTGTCTTTATTGCAGTCTTGCACCTGTCTTTATTGCAGTCTTGCACCTGTCTTTATTGCAGTCTTGCACTGTCTTTATTGCAGTCTAGCACCTGTCTTTATTGCAGTCTAGCACCTGTCTGTATTGCAGTCTTGCACCTGTCTTTATTGCATCTTGCACCTGTCTTGTTGGCAGTTTTGCCCCTGTCTTTATTGCAGTCTAGCCCTTTTCTTTATTGCGTCTTGCACCTGTCTTATTGCAGTCTACCCACCTGTCTTTATTGCAGTCTTGCACCTGTATTTATTGCAGTCTGGGCCCCTGTCTTTATTGCAGTCTTGAAACCTGTCTTTATTGCAGTCTAGCACCTGTCTGTATTGCTTTTCTAGCACCTGTCTTTATTGCGTCTTGCCCCTGTCTTTATTGCAGTCTAGCCCCTGTCTTTATTGCAGTCTTGCACCTGTCTTTATGCAGTCTAGCACCTGTCTGTTTGCAGTCTAGCCCTGTCTTTATTGCAGTCTTGCACCTGTCTTTATTGCAAGTCTAGCACCTGTCTGTATTGCAGTCTAGCACCTGTCTGTATTGCAGTCTTGCACCTGTCTGTATTGCAGTCTTGCACCTGTCTTTATTGCAGTCTTGCACCTGTCTTTATTGCAGTCTTGCACCTGTCTTTATTGCAGTCTTGCACCTGTCTTTATTGCAGTCTTGCACCTGTCTTTTTTGCAGTCTTGCACCTGTCTTTATTGCATCTTGCACCTGTCTTTATTGCAGTTTTGCACCTTCTTTATTGCAGTTTGCACCTTTCTTTATTGACTTGCCTGTCTTTATTGCATTTTGCATGTCGTATTGCAGTTTGCACCGTCTTTATTGCAGTCTAGCCCCTGTCTTTTTTTGAGTTTTGCCCTGTCTTTTTTGCGTCTACCCTGTCTGTATTGCAGTGTAGCACGTTTTTATTGCGTCTGCCCCTGTCTTTATTGCAGTTAGACCTGCCCTTTATTCAGTTAGGGAGGGGATTTTTTTTTTTGGTCGCACCGTTTTATTGCGTCTAGACCTGTCTTTTTGAGTCTGCACCTGTTTTTTTGCGTCTAGCCCCTGCTTTTTCTTTTCCCCTTCTTTATTTGCAGTTTTTTTGTTCATTGTTCTTTATTGCGTCTAGCACCGTCTTTATTGCGTTTGCACCTGTCTGTATTGCAGTCTAGAGGGAAACTTTTTCTTTTTCATGGAGCATCATTTTCGAAAAATAATAAAAAAAAATAATAACATAAATATCTAAAAGACTTGTTGAGCACACAGGGGGGCGGGATAATTCTAATTTGTCATTTTTAAAAAAAATAATAGTATGCGTAAGGGGGGTTACCAAAACCCCTGGCTCCCTCATGGGAGTGTGGTACCCGATCACCCGCGCTGTGGTTCGTATTTTTAGCGAGTGCGGCCGCAAACACCCTGGTTGATCAGGCTGTTGTTCACCGGGGGGGCCTGGTCGGACTGACCGCGGGGGCTTTGACCCCCGGAACCCCTTTTTCGGGTGGTTTCCCTTATTTTATTCGATAAAAAACAATTACTTCAAATTGGTGGAAAGTGCAAAAGGGAAACAGAAAATAGGTGATTGAAGATGTTGGGACAGAGAGAAGTAGCTGTGGGTGATGATTTGTTGGGGAGCAGAGGAAATTGCTGTGGGGTTTTAAGGGGTTTTTGGGGGAGCAAGAGCAAGTAGCTGTGATGGTGAGAGTGTTGAGGGAACAGAGAGAGTAGCTGTGGTGGTGATGAGTGTGAGGGAACAAGAGAAAGTAGTTGGTGTAATGAGGTTGAGGGAACGAGGCAAGAGCTGGGGTGGGAGAGTGTTGAGGGGCAAAGAAAGTACTGGGGGGGGGTGATGATTTTGAGGGAGCAGAGAGCAATACTGTGGGGGTGATGAGTGTTGAGGGCAGAGGCAAGTAGCGTGTGGGTGAGTGTTGGGGGGCAGAGAGCAAGAGCTGTGTGGTGAGGTGTTGAGGGAGCAAAAGAAAGGCTGTGTGGTATGATTTGTTGAGGGGCAGAGAGCAAGTACTTGTGGTGATGAGTGTTGAGGGAACAGAGAGAAGTAGTGTGGTGGTGAGAGTGTTGAGGGAAAACAGAGAGGAAGTAGCGGGGTGGTGTGGTGTTGAGGGAGCAGAGAGCAAGTAGCTGTGAGGTGTTGGTTTTGGGGAAAAGCGAGAGAAGTAGTGTGGGGGTGAGAGTGTTGGGGGAAAAAGGAGCAAGTGCTTTTGGTTTGGGTGATGATGTTGAGGGAAAAAAGAGCAAGTAGCTGTGGTGTAATGAGTTTTGGGGAGCAGAAGAAAGTAGCGTGGTGGTTTGGTTTGAGGGAGCGAGAGAAAGTAGCTGGGGTGGTGATGAGTTTTGGGGGACAAGAGCAAGTAGCTGTGGGGTGAGATGTTGAGGGAGCAGAGAGCAAGTAGCTGTGGGGGGATAGTGTTGAGGGAGCAGAGAGCAAGTAGCTTGGTGGTGATGGTTTTGAGGGAGCAGAAAGAAAGTAGCTGTGGGGTGATGATTTTGAGGGAGCAGAGAGCGTAGCTGTGGTGGGATGAGTGTTGAGTTAGCTAAAGGAAAGTGCTGTGGGGGTGATGAGTGTTGAGGGACAGAGGCAAGTACTTTGGTAGCGGATGTTGAGGAACGAGAGAAAGGCTGTGGTGGTGATGAGGTTGAGGGGCAGAGAGCAAGTAGTTTGGGGTGGGGAGGTTGAGGGAACAGAGAGCGAGCTTGGGGGTGATGAGTGTTTGAGGAGCGAGAGAAAGTAGCTTGGGGGGATGGTTTGGGGGAACAGAGAGAAAGGCTGGGGTGGCGATGGTGTTGGGGGAACAGAGAGAAATACTGTGGGGGTGATGATGTGGGGAAAAAAAGGCAAGTGCGTGGTGGGATGATTGTTGGGGAAAACAAGCAAGTAGCTGGGGTGGTGATGAGGTTGAGGGAAAGAGAGCAAGTATTGGGGTTTAAAATGAGTGTTGGGGAAACCAAGAACAATAGCGTGGGGTAATGAGTTTGAGGGGCGGAGAATTAGCTGGGTGGTGAGAGTGTTGAGGGAGCTGGGCAAGTAGCTGTGGTTTGGTAAGATTTGAGGGAACAGAGAGCAAGAAGCTTAGGGGTTTATAGTGTTTGGAGCTGAGAGAAAGTAGCTGTGGGGTGATATGTTGTGGGAGCTGAAGAAAGTGCTGTGGGGTGATGATTTTGGGGGAACAGAGAGCAAGTAGTGTGGTGGTGATGGTTTGAGGGAACAGAGAGCAAGTAGCGGTGGTGGGAGAGGTTGGGGGAAAAACAAGGCAAGTAGCGTGGTGGTGATGGGTTAGGGACTGAGAGCAAGTAGCTGTGGTGGTGATGGTGTTGAGGGAGCAGAGAGCAAGTGGCTGGGTGGTGATGAGTTTTGGGGGAAAGGAGCAAGAGTATGGGGGTGATGAGTTGAGGAAACAAGAGCAAGTAGTTTGGGGTGGTGATGAGTTTGGGGGAAAACAGAGAGCAAAAGCTGTGGGGTGTGAGTGTTGAGGGAACAAGGCAAGTAGCTGTGGGGTGGTGGATGCTGAGGGAGAGAGAGCGTAGCTGTGGTGATGGGGTGTTGGGAAAACAAGAGCAAGTAGCTGTGGGGGTGATGAGTGTTGAGGGAACAGAGACAGGTAGCTGTGGGGTGATGGTTGAGGGGCAAGAGCAAGTAGCGGTGGGTGGGGTGTTGAGGAACGAGAGAAAGTAGTTGGTGGTGATGATGTTGAGGGAACAAAGAGCAAGTAGCGTGGGGTGTGATGTTGGGGGGAACAAGAGCAAGTAGCGTGGGGCGATGAGTGTTGGGAAAAAGAACAAGTAGTGTGGTGGAAATGGTGTTGAGGGGCAGGGGAGAAAGTAGTGTGTGGTAATGAGTGTTGAGGGAACAGAGAGAAAGGGGCTGTGGTGGTAATGGTTTTAAAGGGAGCAAGAGCAATTAGCTGTGGTGGTGATGGTGTTGAGGGAGCTGAGGAAGTAGCTGTGGGGGAATGAGTGTTGGGGACTGAGAGCAAGTGCTGGGGGGGAATTTGGTGTTAGGGAGCTAGAGAAATTTTGTTGTGGTGTGATGGTGTTGAGGGAGCAGAGAGCAAGTAGTGTGGTGGGATGGTGTTGGGGAACAGACAAGTAGCTGGGGTGGTGATGATGTTGTGGGATGGGAAAGAGCGTGGTGGTGATGAGTGTTTGGGGGAACGGAGGCAAGTAGCTATGGGGGTGATGGTGTTGGGGAACAGAGAGCAAGATTTTGGGGTGGTGATGATGTTGAGGGAACAGAGGCAAGTCTGTGGTGGGATATGTTCAGGGAGCTGAGGAAAATTGCTGGGGTGGTGATATGTTGAGGGGAAAGAGAGCAAGTGGGGGGTGATGAGTGTTGAGGGAACAAGAGAAAAGTGCTGTGGTGGTGATGGTGTTGAGGGAAACAAGGCAAGTACTATGGTGGGATGAGTGTTGAGGAAAAACAGGCAAGTAGCTTTGTGGGATGAGTGTTGAGGGAACAGGAGCAAGTAGCGTGGTGGTGAGGGTTTTGAGGGAAAAGGAGCAAGTAGCTGGGGGGTGATATGTTGGGGAACAAGGAAAGACTATGGGGGTGAGAGTGTTGAGGGAAAAGGAAGAGTAGCTGGGGTGGGATGAGTTTTGAGGGAACAGGAGCAAGTAGCTGTGGTGGTATAGGGTTTGAGGGAACGGACGTACTGGGTGGTGTGAGTTTTGGGGAGTGAGAGCAAGTGCTGTGGTGGTGTTTGATGTTGAGGGAACGAAGAAAGGCTTGGGGTGAGGGTGTTGAGGGAACGAGGGGAAAGGCGTGGGGGGTGATGAGTTTTGAGGGAACAGAAGCAAGTGCTTGGTGGTGAGAGTGTTGGGGAACGAGAGAAAGTAGCTGTGGTGGTGATGAGTGTTGAGGGAGGGGAAGCAAGGCTGGGTTTAGGTTTTTGAGGGAAAGGGCAAGTGTATGGTGGTCGGTTTTGGGAAACAACAGGGTAGCTGTGGTGGTGAAGTGTTGAGGGACAGAGAGAAAGTAGCATGGTGGGATGATTTTGAGGGAAAAGAGAGCAAGAGCGGGGGGAGGGGTTTTTGGGGAACGAGGCAAGTACTTTTGGGGGTGATGAGTGTTGGGGGAACAGAGAGCAAGTAGCTGTGGTGGTGAGGGTGTTGAGGGAACAAGGCAAGTAGCTGTGGTGGTGATGATGTTTGGGGAAAGAGAGCAAGTGGGTGTGGTGGTGAGATGTTGGGGGAAACGGAAGAGAAAGTAGTTGGTGGTGATGAGTTTTGGGGAACAGGGGAGCAAGAGGTGGGGGTTTTGGGGTGTTGGGGGAAACAGGAGAAGTAGCTGGGGTGGGATGATGTTCGGGGAGCTGAGAGAAAGTAGCTGGGGTGGGGTGGTGTTGGGGGAGCTGAAGCAAGTAGCTGTGGGGTGAGATGTTGGGGGGAACGGAGGGGAAAGTAGCGTTTTGGGTGAGGTTGGGAACAAGAGCAAGTAGGGGGGGTAGGTGTTGGGGAACAGAAGAAAGTAGCGGGTGGTGATGAGTGTTGAGGGACAAGAGAAGTAGCTTGGTGGGATGATGTTGAGGGAACAGAGAGAAAGTAGCTGTGGTGGTGAGGTGTTGAGGGGGCAGAGAGCAAGTAGCGTGGGGGAGAGTGTTAGGGACAACAGAGCAAGTAGCTGGGGGGTATGATTTTGAGGGGAACGAGAGCAAAGTACTGTGGTGGTAGAGTGTTGAGGAAAAAGAAGCAAGTAGCTGTGGGGTGATGAGTTTTGGGGAAAAGGCAGGAAAAGTAGCTGTGGGGGTAAGAGGTGAGGAACAACAGGCAGTAGCTGTGGTGGTGATGATGTTGAGGGGCAGAGAGGAAGAGCGGGGGGTGAAAAGGTTGGGGAAAAGAGAAATTGCGTGGTGGTAATGAGGTTGGGGGAGAAGGGGGGAAAGTGCTTGGTGGTGATAAGGTGGGGAACAGAGAGAAGTAGCTGGGTGGGTAAGTGTTGAGGGAACAGAGAGCAAGTAGTGGGTGGTGATGAGGTTAAAAGGGGAACAGCAGAGCAAGTAGCGTTGGTGTGAGTTTTGGGGAAAACAACGGGCAAGTAGCTGTGGGGGTGATGAGTGTTGAGGGAACAGCGGGCAAGCTGTGGTGGTGATGATGTTGAGGGAACGCAGAGCTTAGTTTGGGTGGTGATGGTGTTGAGGAAACAACGAGGAGCTTGGTGGGATAAATGTTCAGGGAACAGGGAGAAAGTAGCTGTGGTGGTAATGAGTGTTGAGGGGCAGAGAGCAAGAGCTGTGGGGGGCGATGATGTGGGGAAAACAGAGAAAAGTAGCTGTGGGGGTAATGAGTTTGGGGGGGAAAAGAGCTGTGGTTGGGGGGATAATGTTGGGGGACAGGAGCAATACGTGGTGGTGTAATGTTGGGGACAGAGAGCAAGTAGCTATGGTGGTGATGGGTTGAGGAAAAAAAAGAGCAAGTAGCTGGGGTGGTGATGGGTTCAGGGAAACAGGGGCAAGTGCTTGGGTAATGGTGTTGGGGAGCAGAGAGCAAGTAGCTGGGTGGCGTGGTGTTGAGGAAACAGAGAACAAGTATGGGGGGAATGGTGGAGGGAGAAAGGGAGCAATAGCTTGGTGGCGAGAGTGTTCAGGGAAAGGGGAGCAAGAAAGCGTGGGGTAATGATTTGAGGGGCAGAGAGCAATTAGCGTGGGGTGATAGGGTTGAGGGAGCGAGAGCAAGTGCTTGGTGGTAAGATGTTGAGGGAACAGGAGCAAGAAGTGTAGGGTTTGATGAGTTTTGGGGGGCTGAGAGCAAGAGCTGTGGTGGTGATGAGTGTTGTGGGGCGGGGAAGCAAGGCTGTGGTGGTGATGAGTGTGAGGAACAGAGAGCAAGTACATGGTGGGAGAGTTTTGAGGGACAGAGAGCAAGTAGTGGGGTGGTGATGGTGTTGAGGAGCTGAGACAGTACTGTGGGGTGATGATGTTGGGGAGCAAGAGAAGTGGCTGTGGTGGTGATGAGTTTTGGGGGAAAACAGAGAGCAAGAGTTGGTGGGGATGACGTTGGGAAACAAAAGAGCAAGAGCTTTTTGGGGGTGAGAGTGTTGGGGGAAACAGGGGCAGTAGCTGTGGGGTGAGGAGTGGGGGAACAGAGAGCAAGTAGCTGTGGGGGTGGGATGAGTCTGGGGGGAGCAGAGAGAAGTGCTGTGGTATGATTGTTGGGGGAACAGAGAGAAGTAGCTGTGGGGTGATGGTGTTGGGGGAACAAAGAAGTAGCGTGGGGGTGATGAGTGTTGAGGGGAGCAGAGAGCAAGTACGTGGTGGGGTGATGAGTGTTGGGGGGAACAGAGAGCAAGAGCGTGGTGGTGATGAGTGTTGAGGGAACAAAGAGCAAGTAGCTGTGGTGGGTTGAGTGTTGAGGGAAGAGAGCAAGTACTTTTTGGTGGCGAGGGGTTTTTGGGAAACGAGAAAAAGTAGCTGTGGTGGAAATGAGTGTTGGGGGAGCAAGGCAAGTGCGGGGTGGAATGAGTGTTGAGGGAACAGAGGAAAGTAGCTGGGGTGGTAATGAGTGTTAAGGGGCAGGAGAAAATTTGCTGTGGTGGTAAAGAGTGTTGGGGGAGCTGAGAGAAAGTAGCTGTGGTGGTAATGAGTTTTGAGGAGCTGAGAGAAAGTACTGTGGTGGTAATGGGGTTTTAAAGGGAGGGGAGCAGTAGTTGGGGGGTGATGAGTGTTGAGGGAGCGAGGAAAATACTTGGTGGTGTGATGTTAGGGAACAGAGAGCAAGTGCTGTGGTGGTGATGGTGTTGTGGGGAGCGAGGAAAGGCTTTGGTGGTGTGATTTTGAGGGACGGAGAGCAGAAAGCTAGGTGGGAGATTTGAGGGAACAGAGAGAAAGTAGCTGTGGTGGGATGGTGTTGGGGGAACAGAGGCAAGAGCTGTGGGGGATGAGTGTTCGGGAGCTGGAGCAAGTAGTTGGGGTTTGGGAGAGTTTGGGGGAAACAGAGAGCAAGTAGCTGTGGGGGGTTAGTGTTGAGGACAGGAGAAAGTGTGTGGTGGTGTGAGTTTTTTGAGGGAAACAAGGCAAGTGTTTGGGTGGTGGAGTGTTGAGGAAACAAAGAGAAAGTAGCGGGGTGGTGAGATGTTGGGGGAACAGAGGCAAGTAGCGGGGTGGTGATGAGTGTTGGGGGAAAACAGGAGCAAGTAGCTATGGGGTGGAGTTTTGGGGAACAGAGCAATAGCTGGGTGGTGTGATGTTGAGGAACGAAGCAAGAGCGTGGTGGTGTAGTTTTGAGGGAACAGAGAGAAAGTAGCTGTGGTGGTGATGGTGTTGGGGAAAACAGGAGCAGTAGTGTGGTGGTGTGAGTGTTGTGGGACTGGAGCAAGTAGCTGTGGTGGGAGAGGTTGGGGGAAACGAGAGCAAGTGCTGGGTGGTGATGATGTTGGGGGAACAGAGAGGAAGTACTGTGGTGGTGTGAGTTTTGAGGGAACGAGAGAAGTCTTTTTGGGGGGTGATGGTGTTGAGGAAAGAGAGCAAGTAGTGGGTGGTGAGAGGTTTTGAGGGAGTAGAAAAAGTAGCTGTGGTTTTGATGAGTGTTTGGGGAACAGGAGCAAGTACTATGGTGGTGATGGGGTTTTTGGGGAAAACAACAGGCAAGTAGCTGTGGTGGTGAGAGTTGAGGGCAGGAGCAAGTGCTTGGTGGTGAGAGTGTTGGGGGAACAGAGAGCAAGTAGCTGTGGTGGTGAGAGTTTTGAGGGAACAGGAGCAAAGTAGCATGGTGGTGATGGTGTTGAGGGAACAGGACAAGTACTGTGGGGTGTGAGTGTTGAGGGAAACAGAGAGAAGGGCTGGGTGGGGGATAGTGTTGGGGAAAACGAGGCAAGTATGTGGTGGTGTGAGTGTTGGGAAAAAGGAGAGCAAGTATATGGGGTAGAGTGTTGGGGGAAACAGAGAGCAAGTAGCGTGGTGGTGATGAGGTTGGGGGAAAACAGAGAGCGTAGTGTGGTGGTGATGATGTTCAGGAGTGGGAGTAGCTGTGGTGGTGTGATGTTGGGGAGCTGAGAGCAAGTATGGGTGGTGATGAGTGTTGAGGGAAAGAGGGAAGTAGCTGGGTGGTGTGAGTGTTGGGAACAGAGGAAGTAGTGGGGGGTGATGAGTTTGAGGGAAAGGAGCAAGGCTGGGGGTGATGAGGTTGAGGGAACAGAGGCAAGTAGCGGGTGGTGTAGGGTGAGGGAACGAGAAAGGGCTGGGTGGTGATGAGTGTTGGGGGAGTAGAGAGCAAGTGCTGTGGTGGTGAGAGTGTTGAGGGCAACAGAGAAAGAGCTGTGGGGTGTGGGTTTTAAAGGGGAACAGGAAAAGTAGTGTGGGGTGTAGGTTGAGGGAAAAGAAGCAAAAAGCTGTGGTGGTGTGAGTTTTGAGGGGCAGAGCAATGCTGTGGTGGTAATGAGTGTTGAGGGAACAACAGAGAAAGTAGTTGGTGGTGATGGGTTTGGGGGAGCAGAGGCAAGTACTGTGGTGGTAAGATGTTGAGGGAGAGGGGGGTAGCTGGGGGTGATAGTGTTGAGGGAACAGAGGAAGTGCGGGGTGGTGAAAGTTTGAGGGAACAGGGGCAAGTAGCTGTGGTGGTGTGAGGTTGAGGGAACCCAAGCAAGTAGCGGGGTGGTGAGAGTGTTGGGGGGAGCAGCGGGGCAAGTAGCTTGGGGTGATGAGTTTGGGGGAGGAGAGCAAGTAGCTTGGTGGTGTGAGTGTTAAGGGGACAGAGAGCAAGTAGCTGTGGTGGTATAAAGTTTTGGGGGAAAAAAAGAGGCAGTAGGGTGGTGATAGTGTTGAGGGAAAAGGGAGAGCAAGGGTATTTGGGTGGTGGTATGAGTGTTGAGGGAACGAGAGAAAGTACTGTGGGGTGATGAGTGTTGAGGGAAAGGGGCAAGTAGCTGGGGTGGTGTGAGTGTTTGAGGGAACAGGGAGAAAGAGGGTGGTGGTAATGGTGTTGAGGGAACAGAGAACAATTAGCTTGGGGGTGAGAGCTTTGGGGGAGGAGAGCAAGTAGCGGGTGGTGGTGAGTGTTGGGGGAGCTGAGAGCAAGTAGCTGTGGTGGTGAGAGTGTTGGGGGTGAAGCAAATAGCTGGGTGGGTGGGGGTGTTGGGGGACTGAGAGCAAGTAGCGTGGTGGGAGAGGTTGAGGGAGTGAGAGAAGTACTGGGGTGGTGGTGATGCTGGGGGGAGTGAGGCAGTGCTTGGTGGGGGAGTTTGGGGGGTGAGAGCAAGTAGGTGGGTTTGGTGTGGGTTTTTGGGGAAAAAGGGGGCCCAAGTCGGGGGGTGAGGGTGTTGGGGGGAAAAAGGGAGAAAGTAGCTGTGGTGGTATGAGCGTTGGGGGAACAGGAGCAAGTAGCTGTGGGGGTGGGGGTGTTGAGGGAGCTGAGGAAAGTAGCTGGGGGTGGTGGTGAGTGGGGGGCTGAGAGCAAGTAGTTTGGGTGGTGGGAGTGTTGGGGGAGCTGAGGAAAATAGCTGTGGGGGTGGTGAGTTTTGGGGGGAGTGAAGCAATTTGCTGTGGGGGTGAGGGTTTGAGGGAGTGAGAGCAAGAGCGTGGGGGTGGTGGTGGGGGGAGTGAGAGAAAAGTAGCTGTGGGGTGGTGAGTGGGGGGGGGACTGAGAGCAAGTAGCTGTGGTGGGGTGAGTGTTGGGGAGCGAGGGCAATATTTTTTGGGAAGTGCTAAGGCAGGGGGAAACACAAACTGTTAGTTCGTATTATATAAAATAGTTTAGAAAACCGGCAACTTGTGAATGGACACTTGTGCAACGCTTTGGATATTTTTACTGTGGAAACGTTTCGCCGTGCGTTAGTCTTCAGTTTTGGTAAAAGGAATCGTAGGGGCTTAAATTTTTGGGAAGGTAGGTGGAGCAGATGATGTTGAGGAGGAAGGACAAGTACTGTGGGATGATGTTGGGCAGGAAGGAACAGTCTGTGGTGATGATGTTGAGGGAGGAAGGAACAAGTAGTGTGGTGATGAGTTGAGGCGCAAGGAAAAAGTAGCTGTGGGGTTGGGTGTTGAGGGCAAGGAACAAGTGCTGTGGGGATGTGTTGAGTGCAAGGGAAAAAGTGCTGTGGGGATGATGTTGAGGGGTGCAAGGAAAAAGTAGCTTTTTGGGGATGATTTGAACTGCAAGGAACAAATACTGTGGTGATGATGTTGAGGAGCAAGGAACAAGTAGTGTGGAAGTGTTTAGACGCAAGGAACAAGTAGCTGTGGT
Organism: Cherax quadricarinatus; assembly: GCF_026875155.1. Lineage (NCBI taxonomy): Eukaryota > Metazoa > Arthropoda > Malacostraca > Decapoda > Parastacidae > Cherax > Cherax quadricarinatus. The sequence goes on from NC_069479.1 coordinate 28,733,367, forward strand.
GTGATGTTGGGCACAAGGAACAATAGCGGGTGAGTGTTGAGAGCAGGAAAAATTGCTTTTGATGATTTTTGGGAGAAGGGAAAAAGTCTGTAGTGATGGTTGAGGGAGCAAAGGGAAAAATAGCTGTGGTGTGATGTTTTAGGCGAAGGGAAAAAGTGCTGTGGTGATGAGTTGAGACGCAAGGAAAAAGTAGCTGTGGTGATGATGTTGGACTGCAAAGGGAAAAAGTGCTGTGGTGATGTTTAGGGAGCAAGGAAAAAGTAGCTGGGTGATGATGGAGGCGCAAAGGAAAAAAGTAGTGGGTGATGTTGAGCAGCAAGGAACAAGTAGCTTGTGATGATTTAAAGGGTGCAGGAAAAAGTAGCTGTGGGAGATGTTGAGAGCAAGGAACAAGTAGCTGTGGGGATTATGTTGGGGCCAAAAGGGAAAAAATAGGGGTGAGATGTTTAGACGCAAGGAAAAAGAGCTGTGGGGATGTGTTTGAGACTGCAAGGGGCAAGTAGGTGGGGATGATTGAGAGCAAGGAACCCGTAGCTGTGGTGAGATGTTGAGGCAGCAAGGAAAAAGTAGCTGTGGTGAGTTAGCAGCAAGGAACAAGTAGCTGTGTATTAGTTGGGCTGCAAAAGGACAAGAGCGTGGTTTTTGGGGTTTGGGCTGCAAGGAACAAGTGCGTGGTGATTTGGGTTTAGACTGCAAGGGAACAAGTACTGTGGTATGATGTTGAGAGCAAGGAAAAGTAGCTGTGGGTTTATGTTGAGGGTGCAAGGAAAAGTAGCTGTGGTGATGATGTTGGGCGCAAGGAACAATGCTGTGGTTTATGATTTGGGCGCAAGGAAAAGTAGCTGTGGGGATGTGTTGAGACGCAAGGAACAAGTAGCTGGGGGATGTTGAGGCGCAAGGAACAAGTAGCTGTGGGGATGATGTTGGGAATGCAAGGAAAAAAGTACTGTGGTGATGATGTTGAGGCGCAAGGAAAAAAGTAGCTTGGTGATATGTTGGGCTGCAAGGAACAAGTAGTGCGGTGGATGTTGAGGCTGCAAGGAAAAGTGCTGTGGGGTGATGTTGGACTGCAAGGAACAGTAGCTGTGGTGTGATGTTTGGGCTGCAAGGAAAAGTAGGTTTGGGTGTGATGTTGAGACTGAAGGGAAAAAGAGCTGTGGTGTGAGTTGGGGACGGGAAGGAACAATAGCGTGGTGATGATGTTTAGACTGCAAAAAACAAAAGCTTGGGATGATTTGAACTCAAGGAAACAAGTAGCTGTGGTGATTTTGAGGGGCAAGGAACAAGTAGCTGTGGTGATTTTTGTTGGGGAGCAAGGAAAAAAGTAGCTGTGGTGATATTTGAGACGCGGAACAAGTAGCTGTGGTGTATGTTGAGGCTGCAAGGAACAAGTGCTTTGGTGATGATGTTGAGGCAAAGGAACAAGTAGCTGTGGTGATGAGTTTAGGCGCAAGGAAAAAGTAGCGTGGTGTGATGTTTTGGGGGCAAGGAACAATAGCTGGGTGAAAATTTTTGAGGCAGCAAGGGAACAATACTTGGGGATGTTTTGAGGCGCAAGGGAAAAAAAAGCTTTGGGTATGTGTTGGACTGCAAGGAACAAGTGCTGTGGTGATGATGTTGAGGCTGAAGGAACAATAGCTGTGGGATGATGTTGAGGGGACAAGGAACAAGTAGCTGTGGTGAGATGTTAGAGCAAGGGAAAAGTACTGTGGTATGATGTTTAGGCTGCAAGGAAAAGTAGCTGTGGTGAGATTTGAGGCGCAAGGAAAAAGTAGCTGGGTTGAGTTGAGGGGCAAGGGAAAAAGTAGCTTTTGGGTGTGTTTGAGGCAGGGAAGGAAAAAGTGTGTGGTGAGATGTTTAGACTGCAAGGAACAAAATAGCGTGGTGAGATGTTGAGGGGCCAAAGGAACAAGGCTTGGTGATGTTTAGGGAGCAAGGGAAAAAGTAGCTGTGGGGATGATGTTGAGGCTGAAGGAAACAAGAGTGTGGTGTGATTTTGAGGGGTGCAAGGAACAAGAGCGTGGGGATGAGTTTGGGGGCAAGGAACAAGAATGTGGTGATGGTTGAGGCTGCAAGAACAATACTGTGGTGGGTATGTTGGGCACAAGGGGAAAAAGTATGTGGTGAGGAAAGTTGAGGGTAAGGAAAAGTCTGGGGTGATGTTTGATGCAGCAAGGAAAAAGTAGCTTGGTGTGGTTGAGGCACAAGGAACAAGTGCTTGGTGATGATGTTTAGGCAGAGGAACTTTTCTGTGGGTGATGTTGAGGGTGCAAGGAACAAGTAGCTGTGGTGATGAGTTGGGCAGCAAGGAACAATAGCTTGGTGAGATGTTGAGGGCAGCAAGGAACAAGTAGCTGTGGTGATGATGTTGGACTGCAAGGAACAAGTAGCGTGGTGATGTGTTTTAGGCAGCAAGGGAACAAGTAGCTGGGTGGGTGATGTTGAGGCAGAAGGAACAAGAGCTGTGGTGAGATGTTGAGACTGCAAGGAACAAGTGCTGTGGTGATGATGTTTTAGGCACAAGGAAAGTAGTGTGGTGATGATGTTGAGGAGCCGGAAAAAGAGCTGTGGTTATGATGTTTAGGTGCAAAGGGAAAAAGTAGCTGTGGGGATGAAATTTTTGGCAGCAAGGAACAATCTGTGGTGATGATTTTAGACGAAAAAACAATAGCTTGGTGATGTGTTTGGGGTGCAAGGAAAAGTAGCTTGGGGATAGGTTTTAGGCACAAGAAAAGTAGTGTGGGGATGATGTTGAGGCTGCAAGGAAACCCGTAGCGTGGTGAAATGTTGAGGCTGCAAGGAACCAGTTAATGTGGTGAAGTTTGAGGCAGCAAGGAACAAGTAGTGTGGGGGATGTGTTTTAGGGTGCAAAGGAAAAAGTAGCGTGGTGATGATGTTGGGGCAGAAGGAACAAGTGCTGTGGTGATGAAAGGTTTGGGGCTGCAAGGAAAAAGTAGCTGTGGGGATGATTTGAGGCTGCAAGAACAAGTACTGGGTATAGTTTGAGCCAAGGGAACAAGTAGCTGTGGTGATGATGTTGAGGGGTGCAAAAGGAAAAAGAGCTGTAGGGTTTATGTGAGGCTGAAGGAACAAATAGCGTGGTGATGATGTTTTAGGCTGCAAGGAACAAGTAGCTTGGGATGATTTGAGGCAGCAAGGAACAGTAGCGTGTGATGATGTTTGGGGTGCAAGGAACAAGAGCTGTGGTGAGATGTTGAGGCAGCAAGGAACAGAGCTGTTGATGATGTTGAGGGTGCAAGGAACAAGTAGCTGTGGTGAGTTGGGCAGCAAGGAAAAAGAGCTGTGGTGTGTGTTGAGGCTGCAAGGAACAAGTACTGGGTGTGAGTTGGGCAGCAAGACAAGTTTCGTGGGGATGTTGAGGCAGCAAGGAAAAGCTGGGTGATGGTTGGGACTGCAAGGAACAATAGTGTGGTGAAGATGTTGAGGTTTCAAGGACCAATACTTGGTGATTGTTGAGGGGGGAGGAGTAAATAATGTGGTATGGGCACGGTCAAGGGCCCCCATACATGTACTTCAAAAAACAACAGCAAAATTTACGGGTTTGATCTTATCCTGAGATCATCATTGTGAGAAGCTCACTAACCACGGGAATTAATAATTTGCTTCCCCTGAAGGGTTAAAAAAAAAGCTTAGCCAAATAGCAACATGGGAAAAAACCCTCCCCCCCCTTCTGCACTCGTTTGGCTGAGGGTTCCCTTGACGCATTTAAGTCAGGTTATTTAATCCCCTGGTTTTTTTTTTTATGATTACTGTTACAAACGGGAATATAGGTAGTTTAATACTGACGAGAATATTGGTTTTAAAACATAAAAAAAAACAAATGTTTTGGATTTAATACAGTCTTTCCCAAAAAAAAGCAATAAACAAAAAAATTGTTCCCCAAAATCCCCCAAAAGTTAGGCACATAAAAGAAATAAAAAAGAAGGGAAAACCCGCAGAGGCCTAAGGCTATGCGAGGCAGGTCCAAGTCTCCCACCCGGGTTAAGTCAATGCCCCCAAATAGTCAGGGAGGCCATCACTTGAGGAAGGAAACCGACAATACCCAGTGCACAAGTAGTCAGGTCCAACTCACACCCACTCATGTATTTTTCTAAACCTTTTTTAAAATACACAACGTTTTTGCCCAATAACTGTACTTGGGAGTTTGTTCCATACCCCAACCTATTACCAAAACCAGTGCTTTCCTATATCCTTCCTAATCTGAATTTTTTTTAAATTTTAAAAACCTTGTACGACCTGTCTAGGGGTTTGATTTTAGCCGTTTTTTACATCCCCTTTATTTATTCCCGTCTTTTATTTATACGTTTTGAGTTAACTTGTACGAGGTAGAAACAACTTTGATCCTTCACGACAAGGTTCAGAAGGCTGCATCAAGGCCCAAAAATTTTTTTCTATCAAATAGGATTAAACTGTGTGTATTTCTTGTGAGATACATCCGTTTTATTTAAAAACCGGAAAAATACAGTCGGTGTTTAATATCCCAGAGTCGTCGGTATTTTATACGGAGAACAGTACTCGGTGTTATATACCCCAGATATACAGCTCGGTGGTGATGGACTTGCCTTTTGAAGACCTGTTTTCGCGCTCTCACAAAATTTAAGCAAGAGCCCCCATCGAGCAACTTTACCAACGCTTAAGGGAAAAATTGGGGGGCGAAGTGGGGATTCCGGGGACGACCGAGGAAAAAAAGAAGATTCGGTAGCCGTTTTAGTCCTCAGGGGCAAGAAGGGGAAAAGGTCAGTGGCTGGACGCGGGGCGGTTGCGATCAAGAAGACGAATGGAAAAGGGAAAACGATGAAGAAAGACTGCCCTGGAAACGTTGTGGAAACATTAATACATTCTCAGTGCTACCGACGAATGTGAGTTGACACTGGGAACGTCCCCACGAACGCACCAAGGTAAGAATATTGTTGTTGTTGGGATAGCCAAGTTTTAATGGATAGGGGTTCTGTTTAAGGGGCAGGGTGGAGACAAAGGGTTTTCTTTCCCGGGGCTGGGGTGGAGGTATTGTTAGCCTCTGGGTAAACAGAGAGGTATGGGGGCAATCCCATTTTCGTCTCAGTGCTGGAGGCAACGATGTTGCAAAGTAGGGTGAAGACCGTTAGCAGGGTTTGGTCGCAATGAAATAATTGGAGGAAGGGTGGGAAAAACCCCGTCAATGTGGTATTTTTACCAAGGAGAGGAGTTGGAAATGAATGGTTGTCCAGGGCAATTGGTGTCAATTGCTGGCTGGACAATACTGTAAGGAAAATGCGGTAACATTCATTGACAACTGGGACCTCTTCTATGGTAGAAATGACATGTATGCCAGGGATGGGATTCACTTATCTAGTCTGGGGTGGGAGCACTGGCAACTGCAGTGGAGGGAGCTGTTAGGACTTTAAACTAGAATAGTTAGTGGTATGGGTTTTGGCAGGAAAACAGTGAAGTCCCAGTGTAGTAATATTATGAGTTCTAGGGGAACTAGTAATAAGCAGAACAAGGTAGATATTGAAAAGCCAGTGACACTGGGTGATAAGGACAGTAATAGGTTTAGTAGAAAAAACAGAAATGAGCAGGAAGGGTAAAGAGAAAGGAGAGTCTTTCAATGTTTATTATGCTAATAGCCGTAGTGCTAGGAATAAGATGGACGAGTTGAGATTAGTTGCTAGTGCAGGTAACATTGATGTATTTGCCTTAACTGAGACGTGGTTTAATTCAAAAAGTCGGGACATGCCTGTGGAATGTCACATTCAGGGTTTTAAATTGTTCCAAGTAGATAGAAGTATCGGGAAGGGGGTGGGGTGGCATTGTATGTCCGAGATCGCTTGAACTGTTGCATAAAAATGGGTATTAAGTCTGAAGTAACACATACAGAGTCTGTTTGGTTAGAATTTTCAGAGGGGCATGAAAAACTGATTTTAGGAGTGATATACCGTCCCCCAAACTTAGATAGGGACCAAGGGAGACTACTATGGGAGGAAATTGTTAAGGCCACAAGGCACGATAATGTAGTAATTCTAGGAGACTAACTTTAGTCATATTGATTGGAATTTCTTGACTGGGAATTTAGAATCATACGACTTCTTAGAAGTAGTTCAGGATTGTTTTTTGAAGCAGTTTGTGACAGATGATGACCCGCCGTTGGAGCTTTTGGTCATCTGATCGAGGCCTTCCGCTGGCTTACCGATCCCCCCCCTTTAAAAATTATGGTCATAGTTATAACCAGCTTATTGGTAATGGCGGCGTAAATTAAAGCTTCTTAGTTCATTCACATATATTAAGGTATATCATTTCAGCATGTTGCTAGTGTTGTATAAGATTATGTTACTAGTGTTGTATGGATTATATTGCTAGTGTAATCTAAGATTATGTTGCTAGTGTAATATGAGATTATGCGTTTGAATAATTATTTTACATGCACGTACTGCAGTAAAAAACAAAATGATAATATAAGTAAAATTAGATAGTTGCTTTTAGGGATGCAGGTGAATATGAGATAGTCTCTAATTCTGGAAATGTTCGTCCCCTCTCCTCTCAGATACTGGAATGTGGACTATTATACAGATTAGTAAAATCTGAATAATTCATATCACAAAATTTACGTAACACACGAAGCTGAGTTTTGTTCAAACGGCAGTAATTTATGTAAACAAAAATGATGAAAAAAATCAATATGTCGGTGATTGTTTTTTATCTTGAATAACTGAGCTAGGACATGACCAGGAAACGTCGAAACTGGCGTTTCTGAGACTTGGTTGCCATCCCGCACGCTGTACTAGTAATGGCCTCAAAATGTTCCATTTCTCGTGATCTTTACTGTTAAGTGAGCAGAGACCGTGCTCATACGAGCCTCGCTGGTAGGAGTACCAACAGAAGAGAGACTGAACATTAAAATGGTATAAAATACCGACAGGTTGTTAGGTAAGACACATATGCAACAGTTAGGTATCTTTATTTCGAAACGTTTCGCCTACACAGTAGGCTTCTTCAGTCGAGTACAGAAAAGTTGATAGAAGCAGAAGATACTTGAGACGATGTAATCAGTCCATCACCCTTAAAGTTTTGAGGTGGTCAGTCCCTCAATCTAGAGAGAGCATTGTTTCATAGTCTGAAACAATATGGATGACTGATTACATCGTCTTCAAGTATCTTCTGCTTCTATCAACTTTTCTGTACTCGACTGAAGAAGCCTACTGTGTAGGCGAAACGTTTCGAAATAAAGATACCTAACTGTTGCATATGTGTCTTACCTAACAGAAGAGAGACTAATATATACATTTCAGAGAGGTAAGGTTCCTTTGTTTTTGAGTGGGGTTAAAAATCTAGCTCTGGTAGGCCAACAGGTGATTGGCTACTGAACGGGTCATAGCTGAATTTAAGACCAGTGTCAGGAGATACTGCTTCCTGACGCATAAACCACCAGCTGTGATGGATATGTGAGATAGCCTGATCGAACAGGCTGCGAGTGTAAGAAAACTCTTGGAACCACAACCCTCGAAAAAGATGCAACTGTTTTTTTAAGTTATTTAGATTCACGTATAAATGAATTGACGACAAGTCAACTTTAATGTCATGTTATGTTTGGGTCAGCTTACCATTTTGGACAACAAACCTTGACAAATACATAGTTCCCTGAAAACCTCAAACCCTTGAAGAATAAGTCACAATGCCGTGGCTGAAACAATTCACGAATAGCCAACACTGAAAGGTAAACTGAACGACGTTTCGATCCGTTCTGTACTATAAATTTAAAGTCACACTCTCCTATTTCCACTGGCTGCTGTGTTGACCTCTGCTGTGAAATATTCAAGCAACTACATATACGTCCTAATGTGTCTGGCCACCAGGTATTCTTGACGGCAGGATACTTTTTATGACTGGTTACTAGGAACCATTGACGGCAGGATATACAGTAAGCCGCCAGTGGCGGGCTATTCAGAGCCACAGATAATCAAATTAACAGAAACGTCCACCAGCTCAACAACAAGCAACATAACATCATTTGTTTTTTGCTAATATTCAAGGTCTTAAACCGAGTAACAACAAAATACCATTATCATTAGTGATCTATGAAAGTTAAGACACATGTGCAACATCTGGATATCTTTATTTTAGACGTTTCGCCATCCAGTGGCTTTATCAATACAGATTCTAGGACATAATAGGAAGACAGTAGAACTATATACAAAAGATGAGGTAATCAGTCCCTCAGCCTTGGAGTTAGTGTTCACAGCATCGTGGTGGAGGAGAATCTGGAGCAAAGGCAAGAAGACTGGCGGTTATATAGCCGTTATTTTATACCTTTCTTGCACAACTTGTCAGACACTGCAACATCATGGAATCTTGGTTCAGAGGACATCTACAAGACCTTCTTCACGGCTGCTGCAACTAACCCATCTCTTTGGGAAGGACCTACTTCCACTGGGGAATCCCACCTACCAGTGACTATGCCCTCGTCTGCTGCCCGTCCCTATCCACTGACGCCTATATAACCGCCAGTCTTCTTGCCTTTGCTCGCGGATTGGACACACAGCTCCATCGACGAACGATCTCGCCTCTCTAATTACCCCGTGTTGAGTGTGACTATCCTCAGAGTGGTGGTTACTAAACCTTCGTCTTCACCTTCAGGATTGGTGCGTCGGTGGTTGCCTACCCAAGGGCAGGAAGCCTCCCTCTGCACTCCTGTTGCTATCTGTAGCCTCCACGCTCCAGACTGTACGTGTAGTCTACACGCTATACAGCCAGTGTTGCCTCTCCTCGCCGTTGTCTGAAGTCTTCACGCCTCAGCCTGTAAGTGAAGTCTGCTCGTCATTCAGCTAGTGTTGGCTCTCCTCATCGCTCACAGCCAGAGTTGTTCTCTCACCGAGTGGTGGTTACTGTACCTTCGTCTCATCCATCAGGATTGGTGCGTCGGTGGCTGCCTACCCAAGGGCAGGAAGCCTCCCTCTGCACTCCTGTTGCTGTCTGAAGTCTCCACGCCTCAGCCTGTACGTGTGGTCTGCACGCCTTACAGCCAGTTCAGGGCATACAGTGCTCCATCAAGCTACAGCTCACCTCCTCAGTGTCCTGTGCCTCCAGAGACGCACTCCACAAGAAACTTTAAAGTTATAACCAGGCAAGTACGTGTGTCTACTTCACACATACTTGCCTAGCCAATTTTTCTCACAGGATTGGCCCCCACATCTAATTTACAATGCCTGCAATGCCTTCCACCTCCTCTCCCCTTACCACTCCTCTACTGCCAACACCTGCCTCTACTCTGTCTACTCCTGCTTCTAAGGCCTACCCTGCCCCCACCTCTTCCAAGCCCAATTCTTTCTCATTAAACCCCAAATACTCTAAATCTGATCATGCCACATCTGTCCTGGGAAATTTATGTACCAGTCACGGCG
>NC_069479.1:28743261-28793505 GCF_026875155.1 Cherax quadricarinatus
GGTTGGTCACTGTTTGACCATGGTTGATATTGCAGTCTCCTGATAGTAGGTGGTGCTTATGTCCACACATACCTAAAAGTATTCAGAGGAGTCATGTAGAATCACTCAGTTCACAAACTACAGAATCGTCTCCGAAGGAACGTCACAAAACTTTCTCTCTGCTACAGTGTCCCAGCATCGTCTGGCGGAGAGACGTATTTTCTTCACTTTTACATTGTCTCAGCATCACCTGGCGGCGAGACGGAGTGCTTCTTTCTCAGGTTCACTGCTTCAGCATCGCCAGGTGTAGAGACAAAGGATGTACCATTAAAACAGGTCGCTGAGTATATCTCCTCGCAGTTTTTTTATTGAATACAAATGAGATGCAAAGCTAACAAAGTAAGTAGGAAAATCTCAGGTTATGTAATCATCTCAAAGACTTGTTGAAATATCTCCCGGCAAGCAGCGTGCTTGTACGACTTTAAGAGAGAAGCAGCAGCGTGAACTGTACAGCTACTGAGTCCTGTGATGAAAGAGTGGATGAGAGAGAGAGAGAGAGAGAGAGAGAGAGAGAGAAAGTCAATGAAAGGGAAGGAAAGAAGTAAATGATGGACTATCATAATGAAAGAATTTGCCACGAAAGAAACTCTACGGTTTAGCCACAGAATGTTTCAGTTACTCTCACAGGCTAACCTTACCTTAGAAGTGACAGGCTCTCAGTCCGAAAAACTGTCATTATCTCCTCTTCTTATTAGGACCAAATCTGACTGATTCCTTTTCTCCAGGCGATGAATCTTAGCAGGAGTCTTACGGACATTCTTCGAAATAACTCATACGAAGGAAAGCCTAACAAAATATAAAAACGAAATTCTTAATATGAATTTGCGGCCAAGTTTATTATCAACTTGATAAAGTTTACCCTGGGCGAAACGTCACTATAATGAAGGGTAATGTTGTTTCATGTGCCTAACTTTCAATAACCGATGTTTTGGATATTTCAACAATCATTAGGTGTAATTTTGGAGATTTATTGTGGAATATCTCGATATTATTTATCTTATTTTGTCACGGTAAATTAACCAGACAAATGAAGTTATTATAAAGCGACCTTTGAACCTTGCTTTGATAAGTCAGAAGATGACCTTTCTTGCAACCTGGTGAACCAAGTCAGCAGGTGACCTTAACTGCAGTTTTGTGAATGACGTCAGTTGCACTATCACTACACAACACTTTCATCACTACACAATACTACCACAACACACCACTACACAATATTATTACGAAACAACACTGTCATCACTACACATCACTATCACAACACTATCACTACACAACACTATCACAACACATCACAATACTTTTATCACTGCACAGTACTATAACAACACAATACTGCCACCACAACCCAACACAATCATCACTACACTATACTATCACAACACTTTCATCATTGCATATTACTATCATAACATATCATCACTACAGTATACTACCACAAGACAACATTATCACAACACAGTACTATCACAACACAACACTATTGCTCCACAATACTGTCACAAGGCATCACTATCACCACGACACAATACTATCAGAACACAACACTACCATCACAACACAGTACTATCATCCAATGCAACACTATCACTCCATTATGCTATCACAAGACAACACTGTCGGGGTGCGCATATACTGCGCACCCTGACCACGGATGTAGGCCTACCAGGCCTCTCCTGCCAAATTTAAAGCCGCTAGAATTTAGGCTCAGATCTCATGACCTCACATTCGCCAGGTGGTGTATAACTCTAGTGGGCTTAATGTTTAACCAATGAATACAATTATAATTGACATAGGGATTTGAAGGATTTAGTGAAGGAAGATCAAGAAGGTTGATGAGTCGTAGATGATGATATTAGCGAAGTGTGCAGATTCATTTTTTTTGTCAGATATAAACAAGTTAGAAGAATGGCAAACCATTATTGCTATGAAGTGGACTGACCTTGAACGGTTCGAGTCTGAATATGAAGATGATGGTGATGACGATAGTGATGATGAAAAGTTGATAATGGTGATGATGAAGGTATGGAAGAAGATATTGAAGGCGATGCCATGGACACAGATTAACTGTCTTCTAGTAATACACAAGCAACTAAACTGATGAACAGTCTTCTATACTAGTAATAAAGTTAAAATTGTCACTTAAATACTTTTATTGATATTTTCTCCTTTGGTTTTAAATGCATTAAAAGTATTTACTGACTTTTAGAATACAAATTTAAGTCTTTCTTTGTCCAGGTTCCCAAAATTTATATTTTTTCTGTGTCCACATTTAAAAAAATCTGAAATTGTATAGAATCTTTTTCTGATGGTAATGACACTAGAAGTGCAAATTTTATGGACAACTTATGAAATTATGTAGGTGCATCTATTATATTACCACTACCACCACTACAACTACTAACACACCACTACACTACCACCACTACAACTACTAACACACCACTACACTACCACCACTACAACTACTAACACACCACTACACAACCACTACTACAAACTACTAAATACCCCACTACACTAACCACCACTACAACTACTAACACACCACTACACAACCACCACTACAACTACAAACACACCACTACAACTACTATCACACCCACTACACTACCACCACTACAACTACTAACACACCACTACACTACCACCACTACAACTACTAAAACACCACTACACTACCACCACTACAACTACTACACACCACTACACTACCACCACTACAACTACTAACACACCACTACACTACCACCACTACAACTACTAACACACCAATACACTACCACCACTACAACTACTACACACACTACACTACCACCACTACAACTACTAACACACACTACACTACCACCACTACAACTACTAACACACTACTACACAACCACTACTACAACTACTAACACACTACTACACAACCACTACTACAACTACTAACACACCACTACACAACCACCACTACTACTACTAACACACCACTACACAACCACTACTACAACTACTAACACACCACTACACTACCACCGCTACAACTACTAACACACACTAACTACACAACCACCACTACAACACTAACACACCACTACAACTACTAACACACCACTACACAACCACTACTGCAACTACTAACACACCACTACACTACCACTACTACAACTACTAACACACCACTACACAACCACTACTGTAACTACTAACACACCACTACACAACCACTGCTACAACTACTAACACACCACTACACAACCATTACTACAACTACTAACACACCACTACACAACCACCACTACAACTACTAACACACCACTACACAACCACTACTACAGCTCTAACACACCACTACACTACCACCACTACAACTACTAACACACCACTACACAACCACTACTACAACTACTAACCACCACTACAACTACTAACACACCACTACACAATCACTACTACAACTACTAACACACCACTACACAACAACTACTACAACTACTAACACACCACTACACTACCACCGCTACAACTACTAACACACCAACTACACAACCACCACTACAACTACTAACACATCACTACACAAACACCACTACAACTACTAACACACCACTACACAACCACTACTGCAACTACTAACACACCACTACACTACCACAACTACTAACACACCACTACACAACCACTACTGTAACTACTAACACACCACTACACAACCACTACTACAACTACTAGCACACCACTACTACAACTACTAGCACACCACTACACAACCACTACTACAACTACTAACACACCACTACACAACAACCACTACACAACTACTAACACACCACTACACTACCACCACTACAACTACTAACACACCACTACACAACCACTACTACAACTACTAACACACCACTACACAACCACCACTACAACAACTAACACACCACTACACAACCACTACTACAACTACTAACACACCACTACACAACCGCAACTACAACTACTAACACACCACTACACAACCACCACTACAACTACTAACACACCACTACACTACCACTACTACAACTACTAACACACCACTACACTACCACCACTACAACTACTAACACACCTATTACAACCCAGGAATCCAAAGGCCTGTTATCCTGGGTGTAAAGGGAGCAAAATAAACACAGCAGAAAAACTTTTGACTTATATTATCATTTCACCAAGTAAGAACAGAAGTATGTACACTATATACACTATGTACAACAATAGGTATTAGTGCACGCCACGGTAAGCAAGGCAGAATAGAAGCTACTAGAGAGCAGATCGTGCTTCGACGAGCTCTATAATGGGAATGACACGGGCAGACAGACGGGTGGTGCCCACAACACCCCTGCGATTGCCAGAACCATCTTCTCATTGGCTGAACCTGGGTACTGATCGAACGACGGGGCCCCATCGTCCGACCCTTAGTACCGGTGCGCTGGTTGGGAGAGATAGGAGAAGGAAGGTGTGGTTGGAATGAGGATAGGGTTGGAGGAGATGTGCAAGATGACTGGGATGTGATCAGAGCCTGTAATAGGGCCAGGTGAGATGTAGTGTTGAAATAGAGAACTGGCTCGGTTTGCCAGAATGATGTCTGGTTTGCCTTGGCCCGTGTGATTGAAGAAGGTATTGAAGTCTGGGCCGAGATGAATTAGGTGTTTATGGTTAGTGAAGTTGAGTAATTGGTGACCAAATTGGTTGTTACTGGTGTGATGAAAGGCGGTGTGTTTGGCATTCATGTCAGCTAGTAGGTATGTTGGTGTGTTGGTGTAGCTGAAGACTAAGGAAAGGTCGTGTATGTTGAGAATAGTGTTTGGGCGAACATAGGTGGTGAAAAAGATAAAGGGGACAAGGTGGGTGTGTATTCTGACTGCAAGACAGTGTTGGTGAATAAAAGGGATTGGGAGAGATTCGTTTTATGTTGGATTTGACAAGGATGGCAACCCCATCGTGGGGATCATAGGGGGACTGTAGTGCAGTATAACCATAATGGCGGATACGTTGAGGGGCTTTGAGGCAGGTACTGTTTAGCAAAACAATATCTTGTCTCTCTGCTTCAAGGAGCTCGGCCAGTAGGTGTCTAATAGTAAAGTAAGAACGTACGTTGAACTGAATCACTTTAAACATGATTTAATGGTTTCGTCATAGCAAAGTTAATGTCGGAGGAGTTTGGATTAAAACCCGTAATAGTGGTGCCATCAGTGGATGCGAGTTTGTAGGTGTTACGGACCCGTTTCCTGGAGGGGGAGGAAGAGATGGATCTGTTTTTATGTTCTTTTGTATGTCTGTCAGAAGTTGGGGCAGGTTTGGGTTTGAGTGGATTTTGTCTGGAGGAGGTGGAGTTGGACCTGGATGAAGTTTTGGTTGTGGTGGAGGAGTGGGCGAAGGTAGATGCAGAGGAAGTGGAAGCTTTGGTAGGGGATGAGGAAGTGGAAGCTATGGTACTGGGTAAGGAAGCGGAAGCTTTGGTTGGGGATGAAGAAGTGGGTAAGGAGGTCGGGGGAGGGGTGGTCGTAGCAGCAGCAGTAGGGGTGTTGGTGGGAGGGGTGGAAGTAGTGAAGAGGGGTAGGGGGGGAGGAGAGCTGGTGGGTGTAGGAAGTGGGGGGGTGGGAGAGAGGGAGGAGGTAGAGGTTGTAGGGGGCTTAGAGGAGAAGCAGGAAGGAGGGATAATTAAAGAGGGAAGATTGTTAGCGGACAAGATTAGGTTAAGGACATGTGAGTAGTCTGATTGGTAGGCTTGAGAGATTACCATCGCAGAGTGGGCAGCAGTGGCGAGTTGGCAGTTAGTTTTGTAGTCTAGTGTGGGTGTAGGTGTAGAAGGAGAGGTGATTGTAGTCTGTGTGTTGGTGTTTGAAGTGTGTAGAGTAGGAGGGGTAGACCAAGTGCGTGGGGTAACCCAGGCATTGGGGGTAGGGGTGGAAGGTATTGTAGGAGGGGCAGGTGCGGGGAAGGGGTTGGGGAGGGAGGGAGGTTGGCTTTCTCTGAGGGTGGAGAGAATGTCTTTTCTAGTAGGGCAGGAATTTGCAACTGCAGTGTGTGACCCACCGCAGTTAGAACATTTTAGGGGGGGGGGGTTGCAAGTGTTCCAGAAGTGGCCAGTTGCTGAACATCTGGAGCAGGTTTGTGTGGAAGTGCATAAGATTTTGTCGTGGCCGAATTTGTAGCATTTCAGACATTGTGTGATGGGGTGAAAGTTTGGAGTGAAGAGAGAGTTTGGAGGAATGCGGATGGTCTTAGCAAGGATTCCTTGATTGAAGAGTGTAGAGGCGTCAGAAGGAGTTGAACAGCGTATTTTGAGGATGGTAGAGTTTTTCAGGTCTATAAATATCGTCAACAGAGACTTTGTTCTTAGTACTAATGTCTTTCATTAAGTCTTCTTTGTCTGTGTCATAGGCAGTCAGGAGAGAATAGTCTACGTGTTTTGCGATCACTGTGCATTTGGCGCGGTGCTCAGGAGTCCAAATAATAGTGAAGCCTGCATTGAGAAGTTTTTGTCTGGTCTCGGTTGAGGTGTACGTTTCGTAAGAATGTCTGTCAAGAAGTAGTTTGAATCCAGAGTTGGTTTTAAAGACTTTATACTGAGGAGCGCCAGTGATCTGGTACAGTAAATTTCCAGGACAGATAGTGGCATGATCAGATTTAGAGTATTTGAGGTTAAGCGAGAAAGAATTGGGCTTGGAAGAGGTGGGGGCAGGGTAGGCCTTAGAAGCAGGAGTAGACAGAGTAGAGGCAGGTGTTGGCAGTAGAGGAGTGGTAAGGGGAAAGGAGGTGGAAGGCATTGCAGGCATCGTATATTAGATGTGGGGGCCAATCCTGTGAGAAAAATTGGCTAGGCAAGTACGTGTGAAGTAGACACACGTGCTTGCCTGGTTATAACTTTAAAGTTTCTTGTGGAGTGCGTCTCTGGAGGCACAGGACACTGAGGAGGTGAGCTGTAGCTTGATGGAGCACTGTATGCCCTGAACTGGCTGTAAGGCGTGTAGACCACACGTACAGGCTGAGGCGTGGAGACTTCAGACAGCAACAGGAGTGCAGAGGGAAGCTTCCTGCCCTTGGGTAGGCAGCCACCGACGCACCAATCCTGATGGTGAAGACGAAGGTCCAGTAACCACCACTCGGTGAAGAGAGCAACTCTGGCTGTGAGCGATGAGGAGAGCCAACACTAGCTGAATGGCGAGCAGACTTCACATACAGGCTGAGGCGTGGAGACTTCAGACAGCAACAGGAGTGCAGAGGGAGGCTTCCTGCCCTTGGGTAGGCAGCCACCGACGCACCAATCCTGATGGTGAAGACGAAGGTCCAGTAACCACCACTCGGTGAAGAGAACAACTCTGGCTGTGAGCGATGAGGAGAGCCAACACTAGCTGAATGGCGAGCAGACTTCACTTACAGGCTGAGGCGTGGAGACTTCAGACAACGGCGAGGAGAGGCAACACTGGCTGTATAGCGTGTAGACTACACGTACAGTCTGGAGCGTGGAGGCTACAGATAGCAACAGGAGTGCAGAGGGAGGCTTCCTGCCCTTGGGTAGGCAACCACCGACGCACCAATCCTGAAGGTGAAGACGAAGGTTTAGTAACCACCACTCTGAGGATAGTCACACTCAACACGGGGTAATTAGAGAGGCGAGATCGTTCGTCGATGGAGCTGTGTGTCCAATGAATGAAACCAGAGGTGGAGCAGGACGGCTATATATAGGCAGGAAGAGGTGGTGGTAGTAGTAGTAGTAGTAGTAGTACAAGAATTGTATATAATACCGACAAGATGAAATTAAGACACATGCACAACACCCGGGCATCCCCATCGTAGACGTTTCGCCATCCAGCCAGCCACTGGATGGCGAAACGTCCACAACAAAGACAACCAGACGCCGCACATGTGTCTTAATTTCATCACTAGTTGTAGTAGTAGTAGAAGAAGAAGAGGTAGTAGTAGTGGTAGTGGTAGAAAGTGGGAAATAAGGAGGACGAGCCAGTCATATACAAAGGAAGGGGAGCACTGCAAGAGAGCTAGATGCCCACAGAGGGAGAGCAAGCGCACAGAGGTGCGTGAAAGGGTGAGTGGTGAAATAAATAAAGAAGGAACAGAAACACGAGACAGGAGAGAGAAAGACAACCCAGAGGAAAAATGAAAGAGGAAAGGGAAGAGGAAGAAGAAAAAGAAAAAGAAAAAATAAGGATTCAGGTTAAGTCACGGGTGTTCTGAAGTTTGGAGCATTTTACAATGTAGTGGGAGAGGAAGGCATCTACAGAGACGAAGCCAGGGCTAAGGTTCATACAAGGAAAGTTGTGTATTAGAGAGGATTCAACTAGACGGCGACTGTTCGAGTTGGAAGTAGGGAAGACAGTTTTAGCAGAAGACCAGTCAATAGGATGGCTATGATCTCTGACGTGACAGAAAAGAGCATTGTTAGTGTCGGCAAGCCTAACACTATTTTTGTGCTCCCTAAGTCTGTCAGAAAGAGATCGACCAGTTTCTCCGAAGTATTGAAGAGGACAGGAGGAGCAAGAAATAGAGTAGACACCAGGAACACCCGTGACTTAACCTGAATCCTCATTTTTTCTTTTTCTTTTTCTTCTTCTTCCTCTTCCCCTTTCCTCTTTCATTTTCTCCTCTGGGTTGTCTTTCTCTCTCCTGTCTCGTGTTTCTGTTCCTTCTTCATTTATTTCACCACTTCCCCTTTCACGCACCTCTGTGCGCTTGCTCTCCCTCTGTGGGCATCTAGCTCTCTTGCAGTGCTCCCCTTCCTTTGTATATGACTGGCTCGTCCTCCTTATTTCCCACTTCTACCACTACCACTACTACTACCTCTTCTTCTTCTACTACTACTACAACTACTGATGAAATTAAGACACATGTGCGGCGTCTGGTTGTCTTTGTTGTGGACGTTTCGCCATCCAGTGGCTGGCTGGATGGCGAAACGTCTATGATGGGGATGCCCGGGTGTTGTGCATGTCTCTTAATTTCATCTTGTCGGTATTATATACAACTCTTGTACTACTACTACTATCACCACCTCTTCCTGCCTATATATAGCCGTCCTGCTCCACCTCTGGTTAGTGTGACTTTGTCAATGGTCCAAGTCAGACCGAAACGTCGTCGTAAGCTTCTCTCTTTTATGTGCGGGTTATTTGTGTACGTCATCGAAGCCCGACGAACGGAACCTACCCTCTTTCCTCTGAGCGTAGTAACCCGGGCAATGACCAAACAGTCGCGTTCTCCGTTGGTATCGGGGAAGTCATGGACGACGTCGACGTAGGAGTAGGAGACATATTCAACGAAAGCACGAGTTTCGAACCAACAGTCCACCCGGAACCGATACCGGTTCCTAAGTCGGTGTTTTCCGAAATAGATTTATTCTCGAAGGAGGATCTAGTAAGCGAACTCCAAATAGGCCCCTCCTTAAGTGACATCAGGAAGCTTACTGTGTCGGGAGAAGAAGCCCTTAAAAGTGACAGCTCTTACTATTGGGAGAAGGACTTGCTGAAAAAGAAACTAGGATCTCTTAAAAGTGATCATCTAGTGGTCTTGCCTACCCCGTTTAGAAATTTAGCATGTAAGTTTGCTCATGACAGTCCTCAAGGTGGACATCTGGGACAAAAGAAGACTCTCAGAAAAATTGCTAAGCACTTCACATGGCCAAAAATGAAGGAAGAAGTGCAACGGTATGTAAGAAGCTGTCCCATGTGTCAACTAGTAGGCAAACCTGCACATAATCCACCACCTGCGCCGTTGAACCCTATACAAGTAAGAGGCGAACCTTTTCACGTCTGGTGATCGACTGTGTCGGCCCGCTACCCAAGACTCGGCAGGGCAACCAGTTCCTGTTCACTATCATGGACACCGTCACCAGGTACCCGGAAGCAGTTCTTCTCAGGAGGATTAATGCTCGCCTAAAGTGAGAGCATTGATTAAGTTCTTTTCTCACTTCGGATTTCCAAGAGAAGTTCAATCTGATCAAGGGTCGAATTTTACTTCAAAATTTTTTCCGTGAAGCCTTGGCTCAGTTAGGGGTCAAGACGGTTTACGCGACGGCCTATCGACCCCAATCACAAGGCGTGGTGGAAAGGTTCCATCAAACTTTGAAGATTATGATGAGGTCCTATTGTTTGCAGTATCCCAAAGATTGGGATGAAGGTATTCCACTACTCTTGTTTGCCCTAAGAGAAAGCAAACAAGACAACTTGAAGTTTTCTCCATTTGAGTTAATATATGGGCATCAAATTAGAGGACCAGTACAGGTTCTCAAAGAAGCTTGGACCGGGAAAGAAACGCCGACTTTTAGGAGCTCTTCTACCTTAATGAAAGAACGCCTGAGCCTAGCTAGAGAATTGGCCGCCGAAAACTTACGACAAGCACAGAGTAAGATGAAGGAGGAATACGATCGTCGAACTAAACTTCGTTCATTTGAACCAAAAGATCAAGTTCTGGTTCAACGATTTCATCAGGGACATGCTCTACAGCCCAAATTTGAAGGTCCTTTAGAAATCGTGAAGCGCCTAAGTGACGTGAACTACTTGGTAAGGACGCCGAAGAAGAGGAACTCATAACGGACGTATCACGTTAACCAACTTAAACCCTATTCAGGAATCGTTTCTCCAATTTCTACTATAACGCCTCTGAACCAAGAACGGGTTCCAGCGAGTTCGGATGAAATGATAGGAATACCGGTTCTTCTGAACAATTCGACAGCCTTAAAGAATTTAAATTCTCTACTGATAAATCTGGAAGTGGACAAAGGATACAAAATAAAATCCCTGATTAAGGCAAATCTCCACCTATTCAACGATGTCCCAAAACCGTGTACGTTGGGTGTGCACGATGTTACTCTCAGAGAACCTACTCCAATCAAGCAATCTCCTACAGAGTGAGTCCCAAGAAACAAGGTGAGCTAGAGGCAGAGGTGAACTTCTTACTCTCACACGGGTTGATAAAACCAAGTAACAGTCCTTGGGCCTCCCCGTGCATTCTAGTCCCCAAACCAGACGGACCTCCCGTATGTGCACGGATTTTAGAAAAGTCAATGCTGTAACAGTACCTGATGGTTTCCAATACCCAGAATTGACGACTTAATAGACAAGGTATTCCAGAGCTAAGTATATCAGTAAATTGGACTTGTTAAGAGAGTATTACCAAGTCCCGTTGTCACCAAAAGCTTTTACGATACCTGGTGGCCTATACAAGTATTGCGTTATGCCCTTCGGCTTCTGTAACGCGGCCTCTACGTTCCAGCGTATTATGAAACATACAGGCGGATTGGACGGAGTAGAAGCTTACTTAGACGACTTAGTCGTATACAGCAACAGTTTCCCCAACACCTTAGACAGCTTAAAGCCTTGTTTGACGCCTTAAGTAAACATAATTTTACAGTGAATTTGTCCAAGTGTGAGTTTGGCCAGACGAAAATCAAATACTTAGGATTTCGGATTGGACAAGGTGAAGTCGCTCCTTTGAACGCCCTCTTAGAATTTCCTACCCCTAAGGATAGGAAAAGCGTATCAAGATTTTTAGGAGTTGCCGGTTACTACCGTCGGCTCTGTCCGAATTTTGCACAGGTAGCTCTTCCCCTAACTGAATTAATAAGTCCAAAAACAAAGTTTTCATGGACCCAGGACTGTGAAATTACTTTTAATCGATTAAAAAGATTACTGTCCTCTTCCCCAGTATTGCTAAGTCCTGATTTTAATAAACCATTCCACTTACAAATCGATGCCAGTGCGTATGCTTTGGGAGCCGCATTGTTACAGAAGGCTCCAAATTCTGACCTATTACAACCTGTTTCTTATTTTTCTTCTAAGTTAAAGAAACACCAAATTCATTATTCAACTATAGAAAAAGAAGCCTTAGCTCTCGTTGTATGCCTAGAGAATTTTGATGTATATTTAGGATCTTCTCCCCATCAGATATCGGTGTACTCCGATCACAATCCTTTGACCTTCATAAATACTATGAAATCGAAGAATGCCAGAATACTTCGTTGGGCTTTGAGAATTCAACCCTTCTCTATTACTATTTCCCATATAAAAGGAAAACATAATCTCATTGCTGATGCCCTCTCTAGGCCTTGAATCTTTATTAATATACCTTTATTTTAACAGTATGATCGGTACTTTTATGACCATCTATGTTGTGGAGAAAGCTGGAGATGATGTAGGACTGCTGTATGTCACAACCTCTGCTACTATGACAGATGCTACCCACCACCGAGAGTACAAATCAATGGCGACCGTCAGTCGCGAGGGGGGAGGTGTTACGCGCCCCTACTTCACTTCATTATATACAAAAATAAAAGGCCTGGTTAAAATAAGTTCTGTAATAATATATCGCGAACCACTTTATTACTAGCTAGATAAAGCAGGTTCGACTATATATTATTATCGGGTACAGTATGAATCATCAAAAGTACTCTCATTGTATTATATTTTATCTTTCCCCATGATTATTATAATTATAATATTATATTATATTATTATTAGGTTAGGTATTACGAATGTGTAACTACTACTGTAGTGACCAATTGGTTGTTCTAGAATTGACGCCACGCGTCGCCTTCTGGCAGAGCTGAAGTCATACTATGGAGTAGTTGAGTGAGTGAGTCAGTTCCTAGCTCTGACTCGGTACGGGTCTTCAACCCTAAGCTCCTAGCTTAAACTAAAACTTTAAACCAAGTCTATTGTCTTGCCTTTGCCATTAGTTTCCTGAAGTCTGGTAATTCATGTCAATTATGAAAGATAACTATGTCGTTACCTAAGACCTTTCTAAAAGAGTTAAATGGTGAGATTAGTTAGATTATTAATTGAAATTATTGTATTATACTCTGTTAATGAGAATTTGAACGTAAGATTGGGTTTCTTGGTGTATAGTATTTCATTTATAATTTCTTGTGGTTATTTTAATTCACTAACCAGATAGGGAGCCAAGGCCGGGTCACCACTACTTGGAAAAGACCCGGGCCGGGAGAGTACCGGCGAATAAGAAAAAAAAAAAAAAACTAGCCAAATACCAATGAAACTAAATGATTGGTAATAAAATAAAACTAACAAAAAAAATGGAGTTATTTGTGCCCCTATTGTTACGGTGAAGATTAAGTAGTAACACCAGCTCCCTCTTGAAGGCAATCAGCGGCCTATTAGTAATTTCCCTTATGCATGGTGGGAGACTGTTAAGCAGTCTTCAGCCCCAGACACTTATTGTGTTTTCTCTTAGTGTACCAATGGCGCCCCTACTTTTCATTAGGGGTACTTTGCACCGCTTGCCCAGTCTTTTGCTTTTGTAAGGAGTGATTTTTGTGTGCAGATTAGGGATCATTCCTTCTAGGATTTTCCAAGTGTAGATTATGATATATCTCTCCTACCTGCACTTCAGCGAGTACAAGTCAAGTGCTTCAAAGCGTTCCCAGTAGTTAAGGTGTTTGACGGAACTTATATGTGCAGTAAAGGTTCTCTGTACACTCTCTAGATCTGTAATTTCACCTGCTTTGAACTGTGATGTTAACGTACAGTAATATTCCAGCCTAGAGAGAACAAGTGATTTAAAAAGGGTCATCATTGGCTTGGTATCTCTTGTGTTGAATGTTCTCATTATCCATCCTATCATTTTCTTTGCAGTTGTATTCGTGGCATTGTGATTCTTGAAAGTGAGATCCTCAGATGTTACCACTCCCAGGTCCGTCACATTAGTTTTCCGCTCTATTGTATGATTAGAGTTTGTAATATACTCAGTTCTAGTTATTATCTCTTTCAGTGATGACTGGCTGTGATGACTGGCTGTGATGACTGTGATGTCTCTGTGATGACTCGCTGTGATGACTGGCTGTGATGACTGTCTGTGATGTCTCTGTGATGACTCGCTGTGATGACTCGCTGTGATGACTGGCTGTGATGACTCTGTGATGACTCGCTGTGATGACTCTCTGTGATGACTCACTGTGATGCCTCACTGTGATGACTGTGATGTCTCTGTGATGACTCGCTGTGATGACTCACTGTGATGACTCACTGTGATGACTGTGATGCCTCTGTGATGACTCACTGTGATGACTCACTGTGATGACTGTGATGTCTCTGTGATGACTCGCTGTGATGACTCACTGTGATGACTCACTGTGATGACTGTCTGTGATGTCTCTGTGATGACTCACTGTGATGACTCACTGTGATGACTCGCTGTGATGACTCGCTGTGATGACTGGCTGTGATGACTGTGATGTCTCTGTGATGACTCGCTGTGATGACTGGCTGTGATGACTGTGATGTCTCTTTGATGACTCGCTGTGATGACTGTCTTTGATGTCTCTGTGATGACTCGCTGTGATGACTCACTGTGATGACTCACTGTGATGACTGTGATGTCTCTGTGATGACTCGCTGTGATGACTGTCTGTGATGTCTCTGTGATGACTCGCTGTCATGACTCACTGTGATGACTCACTGTGATGACTCACTGTGATGACTCGCTGTGATGACTCCCTGTGATGACTCACTGTGATGACTCACTGTGATGACTTGCTGTGATGACTCACTGTGATGACTCACTGTGATGACTCACTGTGATTACTCACTGTGATGACTCGCTGTGATGACTCGCTGTGATGACTCACTGTGATGACTCACTGTGATGACTCGCTGTGATGACTCGCTGTGATGACTCACTGTGATGACTGGATGTGATGACTCGCTGTGATGACTCACTGTGATTACTCGCTGTGATGACTCACTGTGATGACTGGATGTGATGACTCGCTGTGATGACTCTGATGACTCGCTGTGATGACTCACTGTGATGACTCACTGTGATGACTCGCTGTGATTGCTCACTGTGATGACTCACTGTGATGACTCCCTGTGATGACTGGATGTGATAACTCGCTGTGATGACTGGATGTGATGACTCGCTGTAATAACTCACTGTGATGACTCACTCTGATGACTCACTGTAATGACTCGCTCTGATGACTCACTGTGATGACTCGCTATGATGACTCGCTGTGGTGACTCACTGTGATGACTCTCTGTGATGACTAGCCGTGATGACTCACTGTGATGACTGGATATGATGACTCACTGATGGCTCACTGAGATGACTCACTGTGATGACTGGATATGATGACTCACTGTGATTACTCACTGTGATGACTCACTGTGATGACTCGCTGTAATGATTCGCTGTTATGACTCACTGTGATGACTCATGGTGATGACTCACTGTGATGACTCACTGTGATGACTCACTCTGATGACTCACTGTGATGACTCACTGTGATGACTCATTGTGATGGCTCACTGTGATGACTCGCTGTGATTACTCGCTGTGATGACTCACTGTGATGACTCACTGTGATGACTCATTTGATGGCTCACTGTGATGACTCGCTGTGATTACTTGCTGTGATGACTCACTGTGATGACTCCCTGTGATGACTCGCTGTGATGACTCGCTGTGACGACTCGCTGTGATGACTCCTCTCAGCCTGGTTTCACACTTGTCACCCTACCTTCACCCTCGTCTCCCACACATCACTCCTGTCACCCTGATTTCACAATTGTCACCCTACCCTCACCCTCGTCTCCTGTCACCCTGGTTTCACACTTGTCACCCTACCTTCACCCTTGTCACCTACCCATCACCGTTGTCACCCTGCATCGCCAGTACTTGCTGCATATAAACATTACCCATCATCATAATCTGACCTGTAATATGACAATTAAATTTGATGTCTTATAAAATGTATTAATAGATTATGATGTATTAATAAGCTGATGTATTAATAAGCTTATATATTAATAAGCTATGAAATAATTATTACCCTTTAATCCTTAATTAAGATAGGTTCAAGGTTGCCGGAAATACTCTGCATAGAAAGGGGATTTCTGTATACTCGCCTAATTGTCACCCATCACGTAATTGTCACCTAATTGTTACCCACCCCGTAGCTCGGTTGGTAGCACACTTAGCTCACACACTGAGGTCCGTGGTTCGATTCCTGGTATGGTTGGAAACATTAGGACGTATTTCCTTCAGGACAACTGCTGTTCGTGTTCACCTAGCAGTATAATAATGTAATAATAATAATATCTTTATTTCTCCAAGTACATGTACAAGGTATACAGACCTAGCTGGTATCAATGACATACTACTACATAGAGGTCAGTTGTTGTCCCAGGATGCGACCCACACCAGTCGAAAAACACCCAGGTACCCATTATTACTGATGGATGAACATGGACAACCGGTGTAAAGAAACACGCCCAATGTTTCTACTTTCGCCAGGAATCAAACCCAGACACTCACTGTGTGGAGCGAGAGCTTTTGCCACCAGGCCACGGGCCTGTTAGCCGACTGGTGAGGGTTGCATCATGGGAATAAAATTAACCTAATTAGAGATTTTATATAGTATGTCACTGATCTCAGTTATGGTCTGTATAAGTTGTATCATGTACTTGTAGAAATAGAGATTTTTATTATTAATAATAGGATTAACTGTTAACCCTTACACCCAGCAACAACACAACGTGCTCGTGCCGTGTGAACCCTTACACCCAGCAGCAACACAACCTGCTCGTGCCGTGTGAACCCTTACACCCAGCAACAATACAATGTGCTCGTGCCGTGTGAACCCTTTCACTCACCAACAATACTGGATACACAAGCTGTGTTCCCCTCACCATCCCAGTCGCTTAGTGGATGTTGCACTGACTCACCTCCGGGATGGGCACTCAAGACTGGCAGCTCATCAGCATCGCCATCAGATGACGGACTCTCCGTACTGCCCATGGTATCCCTTACAGCCAAAGACGATGGAACACTTCCTACTGTGGTGCCCACGTTTCCATTCTGCACGGACCATCCGTGCGACCTTGTGTACGTTTGGGTTAAGAAAGTTTATTCTGATATACACAAATACAGTTACATAGATTATCATACATAGCAGCATAGGCGTAGAGAACCTAGGATAACCCAAAAACGTCAGACAGAGTGACTTATTTCCATTGGGGAGCAAATCTTTAACTCTACCTATCCTTCTGCATGGGGAGGGTTTGACCCTCCAGACCGTCAGGGATCTTGGCCTGTACCTGCACATTCTTGCTGGCATCATGGCACATTAAGGACATATAATACACACTTTCTTTATGAGGGCCACTGACAATATAAGCCGTATCGAGCCCGGCTTCTTGATGGTACGAAGAAAATTTGTTGCCCAAGGCTGGGCGTTGAGAGAACAGGAGCAAAAGTTCCTTTGTAAATAGAGATAGAAACTTGAAGTTTCCAATTAGATCCGGTGGACCCCCCTTACCAAGCCCAGCAGAGTGGGACGCCTACATTCCCACCAACGGCCGTTAAAGGAATTTCCACAGAGCTGAAAAAATGGAGCTTGCTAAAGTAAGCCGATGAACAGGTGCCCCTCCTGTAGAGTGCCCGGCGGGCCAAAATAGATGAGAACAAGCATTCCAGAGATAACGGTGGAAATTTGTCGCTGATGCACAGGCGAGAAGGCTGGCGATAGAAGTCCTTTTCGAGCACTGGAAGCAGGGCCCGATACGTATGCTGCCAGAGGCCCTATAAACCCTAACAACAACAACAACAACAGCTGTGTTCCCGCTAAGTTCAACAATATTTACGTTGTCTTTGCCTGATGGTGAGTGTGTTAACTGGTAGGTAAGACACATATGCAACAGTTGCCTAGCTGTTGCCTATGTGTCTTACCTACCAACCTGTCGGTATTGTATACCATTTTGATGTTCAACAGTATGTTAACTGTGATGGTGAGTGTGTTAACTGTGATTGTGTGTTAACTACTGTGATGTATGACCCTTGTAGGTTTAACGTGTGTTAACTGTGATAGTGAGCGTGTTTAACCGCGATGGTGAGCCTGTTAACTGTGATTGTGTGTTCACTGTGATGGTGTGTTAACTGTGATGGTGAGTGTGTTAACTGTGATGTGAGCGTGTTAACTGTGATAGTGTGTTCACTGTGATGGTGAGTGTGTTAACTGTGATGGTGAATGTGTTGACTGTGATTGTGTGTTGACTGTAATGGTGAGTGTGTTCACTGTAATGGTGAGCGTGTTGACTGTGATGTTGAGTGTGTTAACTATGATGGTGAGTGTGTTAAATGTGATGGTGTGTTGACTGTGATGGTGAGTGTGTTAATTGTGATGGTGAGTGTGTTAATTGTGATGGTGACTGTATTGACTGTGATTGTAAGTGTGTTAACTGTGTTGGTGAGTGTGTTAACAACTGTGATGTTGAGTGTTAATTACATTAACTATTGTGATGGTAAGTGTGTTAACTACTTGTGATGGTGAGTGTGTTAACTACTGTGATGATGAGTATTAACTACTTTGATGGCGAGCATTAACTTCTGTGATGGTGAGTGTGTTAACTTTTGTGATGGTGTGTTAACTATTGTGATGTGAGTGTGTTAACTGTGATGGTGAGCGTGTTCACTGTGATACCTGGAGTTTACCTGGAGATGGTTTCGGAGGTCAACGCCCCTGCATCCCAGTCTGTGACCAGGCCTCGTGGTGGATCAGGGTCTGATCAGTCAGGCTGTTACTGCTGGCTGCACGCAAACTGATGCACGAACCACAGCCCGGCTGGTCAGGTACTGACTTTAGGTACCTGACCAGTGCCTTCTTGAAGACAGCCAGGGGTCTATAGATAATTCCCCTTATGTATGCTGGGAGGCAGTTGAACAGTCTTGGGCCCTCAGTGTACTCGTGGTGCCCCTGCTTTTCATTGGGAGAATGTTGCATCTCCTGCCAAGTCTTTTGCTTTCATAGGGAGTGATTTTCGCGTGTAAGTTTGGTACTAATCCCTCTAGGATTTTCCAAGTCTTTATTATCATGTATAGTTGACCCAAAGTTTTCGTAATTAATCCGTGCCAGAGAAAGTGACTAAACCCAAATCTGACGATTTCCGAATTAATTTCCCCCTTAAGAAATAATGTAAATCCAATTAATCGGTTCCAGACACCCAAAAGTATTAAAAACATATTTTTTTACATGAAATATACATTTACCTACACAGAAAACAATAAGACATGCAGAATAAAACAATAATAAAATGGCACTTACCTTTATTGAAGACTTATTGATGTGTGATGAGATGGGAGGAAGGGAGAGGATGGAGTTGTACTATTGACTTCAGGTACCAAGTCCTTTTCCAGGGTTACTTCCCTTTTTTGTTTTTTAATGCATCTAGGACCAGCTTGAGAGTCACTGGACTCCTGTCGCTCAAAAAAGTGCTCCAGAGAGGTCTATATCTGGCATTTCTTCAAAACTTCCCCAAAATGGGACACAACATTATCATTGTACATGTTGCCAACATGGCCTGGAACAGCTTTGTCAGGGTGAAGTTCATCCATAAATGTATGCACCTCAGTCCACTTTGCACAAATGTCCTTAATCTTTGAAGACACCTTCCTCCATCTCTCTTCCTCCTCCTCTGAAGCAATTTCCTGAGCTGTGGTCTGTTGCTGTTGCAGATGAAGATCTTGCAGCTCTTTAGTCATTAGAGCTTCATCGTGGTCCACCACCAACTCTTCCACATCCTCGAAACTCACATCCAACCCCATGGAATTCCCCAATGCCACAATAGCTTCCACAACTGGCATAGGCTCGTCAGGGTCAGCCCCAAACCTTCAAAATCCTCTCTTGGACACGTTCTCGCCACAGTTTTCTCCAAGCAGAGTTCAAAGTCCTGGAAGTGACTCCCTCCCAAGCCTTACCTATAAAGTTTATGCAATGGAGGATATTGAATTGATCTTTCCAGAACTCTCTTAGGGACAATTTAGTGTCTGAAGTCACTTCAAAGCACTTTTGAAACACTGCTTTGGTGTACAGTTTTTTGAAGTTTGTAATGGCCTGCTGGTCCATGGGCTGGAGGGGAGGAGTGGTATTAGGGGGCAAGAACTTCACTCTGATAAAACAAAACTCCTTCACCATTTGCTCTTCCAAGTCTGGAGGATGAGCTGGAGCATTGTCGATTACCAGGAGGCACTTGAATTCCAATTTAATTTCCAAGAGATATTTCCTCACACTGGGGCCAAACACTTCACTGAACCAATCAAGGAAAATGTCCCTCGTGTCCCATACCTTACTGTTTGCCTTCCACATCACACACAATTTACTCTTGGTGACACTGTTTTTCTTGAACACTCTGGGATTTTCAGAATGATACACCAGTAAAGGCTTCATTTTGAAATCCCCACTAGCATTACTACAAAACATGAGAGTTAGCTTGTCTTTCATAGGATTCTGTCCTGGTAGTGCCTTTCCCTCCTACGTGATGTAGGTCCTCCTTGGCAAAGGAGGACCTACATCAATTGAACACTTGTTGGGGTTTGAATTGTTTAGCCTCTATGTACCCCTTGAATTCCTGAACATATTTTTCAGTTGCATTTTTGTCAGAACTTGCAGCCTTGCCATGCCTTACCACACTGTGTAAGCAACTACTCTTCTTAAATCTCTCAAACCACCTTTGCTGGCCTTAAATTCACTAACATCAGCACTCGTTGCAGGCATTTTCTTTCGCAGATCATCATGCAACTGCCTTGCCTTTTCACAAATTATCAACTGCGTAACACTATCTCCTGATACTTGTTTCTCGTTGATCCACACCAACAACAAAGTCTCCACATCTTCCAGTAGAGTAGGGCCCCACTTATATGGCAGGTTAGGTTCCAGCTACCGCCATAAAGCAGGAATCACTGTAAAGTGGAACATCCTTTTTTCCACTTATAAATGCATAAATACTAGATAACAAGTTTACACTAACATATATTAAGTTAGCAATAAAAACTAGGCATTAAAAAACAATAAAAAAGTAAAATACACGTATAGTACACTCATTACTTACCTTAAAATATTTGTAGTCTTAATCTAGGGTGAGACGAGTAGTATTTATTGTAAGAAATCAGGTGTGGTATATATGGTAGCCAGCCAGGCTACCATACCAGTCCACCCCACCTACAGAATATTCTATGACATTTAAGTACCCCAAAGTGATAAAATTCATAAACAGTTCACTCATTACTTACCTTAAAATATTTGTAGTCTTAATCTAAGGTGAGATGAGTAGTATTTATTGTAAGAAATCAAGTGTGTGTTATATGGTAGCCAGCCAGGCTACTATGCCAGGCCATTCCACCCACGCATATTATTCTATGACATTTAAGCGTCCCAGAGCAATGAAATGCATATACATTTCATCATTACTGACCTTAAAATATTTGTTGTCTTACTGTAAGGTCAGGAGTGAGTAAACAAGATAAAAACGAATAAATGAGAGAGAGAATGAGTACACGAGAGAGGACAGGCGATGAGTTATGTAAACAAACCAGGCGAACGCAAGTTTTTTTGAACAACCAGGTGTACACATCTGGTTTGTGTACAAGTTACATTATTTACAAGTTGTCTCTACATTGATACGGTAGAATAAATAAAGAAGAGCACTCCCATTCTCCCTGTAACATCATTTTTAGAAGAAATGAAGCTCTGAGTGAAGGCAATGGAAATAAGTCACTCTGACTTTTTTGGGTTATCCTAGGTACTTTACACATATGGTGCTATGTATGATAATCTATATAACTGTATTTGTGTATACCTGAATAAACTTACTTACATACGAAAGGAATAATTTTCTACAGTAACCCCCAGTAAACACATTTTCTGTTATGTTGGTTAGTTTAATATGTTTATTATGCACCCCATACCCATCCTGTGGGCGGTAGTCAAAAGATTACAGAGGTACATAATTGGTCCAGGGACTGGACTCCAAATGTTTTTGATAGCTGAGCAAGTTACAGAGGTAATTAACTCACAATTTACAAAGGTAATGAACTCACAATTTACAAAGATAATGAACTCACAATTTACAAAGGTAATGAACTCACAATTTACAAAGGTAATGAACTCCAGGTAGGTCTGGTCACAATCATGACAAGTTACCAAAGGTATTTACAGATTAACAGAGGTACGTAATGGGTCCAGGGACTGGGCCCCCAAAGTTTTGATAGCTGAACTAGGTACAAAGGTAATGAGCTCACAAGTTACAAAGGTAATGAATTCTGTAGAATGGTTACTTACGTTTATACATGGCTACAATCATGAACAGATTTTAGAGTAATGAGCAATTCACACTTCCACACCCGTCACAACTGTAATGAGTTATTGGTGCAAATATTGATTGTTGAGTCACACACACCACACACACACACACACACACACACACACACACACACACACACACACACACACACACACACACACACACACACACACACACACACACACACACACACTAGAGGAAATGTTATTCTTGCCGTCACTTGTACAAGTTGTCTGGCTACCACAACCCATGTACGGAATGCAGCTGAGCCTGGCTCCTTCAATACAACCATCAATGAACTCTTCAAGCTCAACAACATGCCGAGTTTCACATTTCCCGCATCACCACCTTCCACCGAGATTCTCCAATCCACTGCAAATGTCACTAACATTGTCGTTTCTCCACCACTACCAGACACTGAGTCGGCCCAACCAGAGACCTCTGAGACCTCAGAAGAATCCACCAACGAGAACCAACCAGAAACCTCTGAGACCTCAGAAGGACCCACCTACGAGAACCCACCACTGTCATGTGGGTTTTCGATTCGTGGATGGGGTAAGAATACTCACATAGGCTGGTAGTACGTATAATATATAACGGGAAGTATGGAAAGCGCCAACAGCCGACCTGCCTCTCTCTGCTCCCTATCTTGACTGACCCATAGTGCCTATGGCTGAGGGTGTTTGAAATCCTGCTATGGTCAGCAGCAATATGAATACAGTCAGTGATTCACGCAGAGACGGTTGGTAGTGAGTCATCTGGTACACTGGTTACTGGTAACTGGTTACTAGGAACTGATACTACTACTGAGAGCTCGGCGACGCTAACGTATGTCGTCCCGACATACAACTAATACAACTAGAGACGGCAGGTGTACGGCTTGGGCTGATTCTATACAATGTCAAAGTACACAACAATTGAACATTATAACATACATAAGTAGAATATTGGAATGGAAGCTTACGTAACTGAAACTGTAATGCAATACAAGGTATAATATAGCACAACTCATCGAATGAAACTCAACGTTGGGATTACACAATAGAAGTGATAAAAAAAAAATTTGATCGATCGATCTGTATTCATGTGATCTACAGATTCTGAGGAAGGAATATATACAAAGAAAGAAGTGTTTAACAGAAGGCAGATTCGGTGCACTCAAATCTAGACTGTTAACTCTCAGAATTCGGAGAGAACGTGAACACAAAAAAAAAAAAAAAATTCTTGAATACTGATAAGTTGATACTGTAATTATTCATCTATACAGGTTATTTACATTTAACCCCAACTCTGCTAGGGTGAGATTGACATATGCAGAATGGGTGTCATCTCTGGGAGGATCAAACTCTGTTGCACTGGCTAACTCATGCTGTATTTGAGGCAAATCTGAATTGGTAGTTACAAATGATACTTGAGGATTTCTCAATACCTGTCGTGTACGTAGGGAATAACGACATTCAGGTTGATCGTCTGACTGAGTATCAGAGGTAGAGAGTACAGGATCAGGAGGATTGTCAGAGTCTGTCACATTAGTCTGGGTTGGAGCATCATTATCATCACATACTAACTTCATATGATCTAAATGCGATTCTTTATACTGACCAGTACTAATTTCTCTAACCTTATACTTATTACCAGTGATATGTTCAACTACTCGATTGGGACCAACAAACTTTTGATCAAGCTTTGGCACTGCAGACGTTTTGTTAAAGTTAGTCAGCATAACTCTCGAACCTACTTTGATGTTGGATGGCTTTGCTCGAGTGTTTGCGACTCTTGTAAATTCTGCTGTTGATTTATGAAGTGTTTCACGGATTCTTCTAAAAACACTTTGAGCTAAGCTGGTACGAGTTGCTATGAAATCATCAGGGTTGTAATTTGGTTTCGGATTAGAATATAACAACTCATAAGGCAAACGTTTATCTACACCGTACAATGCATAATGTGGAGTGTCACCTATAGAAACATTGTAAGCAGAATTAATAGCACACTACACATCAGGTATAACTTCATCCCAAGTTTCACTGTTGGAATTGATAGTGGCTCTCAAGACATCAAGTACTTTCTTATTGGTACGTTCCGCTAACCCATTGCTGGCAGGATGATGAGGAACAATGGTGGATTTAGAGACCTTGTACAAGGTGCACAAATTTTCAAGAATCTCATTACAGAACTCACCTCCATTATCTGTTACTAGGGACTTAGGGGTGGTATGCCTGCAGATAATGCGTTCATTAAACGCTTTAGCTACTGTCTCAGCAGTCTTATCTGCAATAGGAACTAACTCACAATATCTGGTGAAATGATCTACCATAACACACAGATGTTTGTTGCCCTGGAGGGAACATTGGAAATTAGTTAACAAATCTAGCACAACTCTTTCCCACGGTTCGCTAGTGGTTGGATACACTTGGATTGGATTAGGGCCATTAGCATTACCTTTATGTTGCATGCAGACACTACATTTCTTAACATACATACTCAGAAATATCAGTTGCCATACGAGGCCAAAAGTATTTCAATCTGGCTTGTTTTACTGAACGATCCATACCAGGGTGCGCAACACCTGGTACATCGTGAACTAGCTGTAAGGCTACATTCACTAGTGACTGTGAAATTACTAACTGGTAAACTCTTCTGCTAGGAGTACCCAACTCGGCTGTTCGATACAGTAATTCTTGGTTCATGACAAAGTCACTGATGGGTGCTGGTGGCTTCACAGTCAGAATAAGATGGCCCGGTGGCCTGGTGGCTAAAGCTCCCGCTTCACACACGGAGAGCCCGGGTTCGATTCCCGGCGGGTGGAAACATTTCGACACGTTTCCTTACACCTGTTGTCCTGTTCACCTAGCAGCAAATAGGTACCTGGGTGTTAGTCGACTGGTGTGGGTCGCATCCTGGGGGACAAGATTAAGGACCCCAATGGAAATAAGTTAGACAGTCCTCGATGACGCACTGACTTTCTTGGGTTATCCTGGGTGGCTAACCCTCCGGGGTTAAAAATCTGAACGAAATCTTATCTTATCTTATCTTAAGATCTTCCTGGAGCAGGAATCGAATCACACCAGACCACATGGGATCTGTTCGTTGAGCATTCTTTACATCCTCAGCACTAAATGGAGGGTCTGCAGTTACTATACTAACATGTTGTGATAAGGCATCTGCGACTACATTTGACTTGCCAGGTAAGTGTTCAAAGGTGGGATTGAACTCTTGGATAGTCAAGGTCTATCTGGCTAACCTTCCAGTAGGTTGTTTGTTCTGGAATAAAGGTATCAGTGGAGTATGGTCTGTCAAGACATGAACAGAGTACTGATAAATAATGTCTCGGAAGTGCTTTAAAGACCATACTATTGCTAAAGCTTCTTGCTCAGTTACTGTATAATTACGTTCAGCCTTCGTAAGGACTCGGCTAGCAAATGCAACTGCGTTGTACTTGCCATCGGTCTTCTGAGCTAGTACGACACCTATACCAATAAAACTAGCATCAGTAGTCAGATAGAAGGGCATAGAAAAATCTGGAAATTTCAAAATTGGAGCAGATGTTAGTTTTTCTTTTAGAGTTTGGAATGCTCTTTCTTGACGGAAGGTCCAAACAAAAGGAGCATCTTTCTTAAGCAACTCAGTTAGAGGAGCAGCTATGGAAGAAAAATTGGCAATGAAAGATCTATAAAAACCTGCTAAGCCCACAAAGGATCTTACGGCATCAGCAGTTTTGGGAGTTGGAAAATTTAGTACTGCAGTTACTTTACTTTGGTCAGTCGTAACCCCTCTAGGAGTGACTATGTGACCAAGAAACTTAATTTCTGATCTGAAAAATTGACATTTAGACAGTTTGATCTTTAAATTGGCTTCTTCAAGCTTACCAAGTACTACATGAAGTCTTTTCAAGTGTGTATCCACGTCTTTAGACATGACGATTACGTCATCTAAGTACACCATAAGTGCATTACCTATGAGACCTCTCAAGATATTAGTCATGAGCCTTGAGAACGTGATAGGGGAGGATCGTAATCCAAACGCCATACGGAGGAAGTGATAATGACCTGTAGGAGTGGAGAATGCAGTTAGCTCTTGGCTGTCCTCGTGAAGAGGGACTTGCCAAAACCCTTGTAACAAATCCAGGGTTGAAAAGACTTTGTTATCTCCAATGTTACGTAAAAGATCACCCAGTACAGGGAGTGGAAAGCGA
Source organism: Cherax quadricarinatus (assembly GCF_026875155.1). NCBI lineage: Eukaryota > Metazoa > Arthropoda > Malacostraca > Decapoda > Parastacidae > Cherax > Cherax quadricarinatus. Next base: position 28,769,605 of record NC_069479.1, read on the forward strand.
TCTGGAATAGTTTTTGCATTTAACTTCCTAAAGTCAATCACTGGGCGCCAAGTACCATCCTTCTTAGGTACTAGGATCAAGGGTGCATTCCAAGGTGAATTGCTAGGTGCAATAACTCCATCATCAAGCATTTGATTTATCAATTCTTCTGCGACAGCAACTTGTGAATGAGGCATTCTGTACGCAGGTATGTAGATAGGTCTAGTACCAGGTTCAAGTGGAATACGATGGGACAGTAAGTTCTTTTTTAACCCATCTTCTCACCTGGTAAGGCAATGGCTTTACGACGTTTGTTCAACAGAGTCAACAAACGCTTGACTTCATCTGGGAAGTCAGTGGGAGCTATGTCTTTCTCCTCAACTGGTGGAACAGATTGATCCAGTGAAGTGGATGAGGTCTCCCCGGTAGAAATAGCACCGACCCACTGGTCAGGTGACAACTCATCCTCTACCTGAACAGGGTAAGGATAGTGAACAAGGTCAACAAGATTGGTATTTGCACTGAGACGAACACTGTGACCAGAAGTGTTAGCTAGGAAGAAATGGATCTTACTATCTCTTACAACATGTAAGGATGGTTCAACAAATAGACCTTTTACTTTGCAAGAATCACTGTCAACTAGGACGTTATCACCATCTGGAACACTAGGAACAACAACAGACACTCTAGTGAGGGCACTAGCTGCGACAGAAACGTCTTTCTGCAGACGGCATGTGACATCAACAAGAGATGGCATTACTAGTTGCAAGTAATTGTTTTCCGACAAGGCGTCCCCTGTGGAGAAACTACTACTTGAACTAGCAGACATTGCAGGGATAGGCTCAGCACTCAAGGTAGTCAGAGCGTCCTCGGACACTTGAGGTAACTGGACGCTATCTTGCAAGTCTGAAGTTGCAGGAACACAGACAGGAATGACAGGATCATCAGTGCCTGACCGCTTGGGTACGCTACTGGAAAATGCACTGGCCTGTAAGGACTTAATTCGAATGTCGTACTCTGCGGCAGTATGGCACATCTCGGATCCAAGCTGGTAACCCCAAAATGGTACGATCAAGTCATCAATTTGGGCATGCCATCGATAAGGGTCGAGCACAATGCGTAAGTCTCGCATGGAAGCAAATCCCAGTAGAAGGTCACCAGGGAAAGTAATCTGGTTGACAACAAGGAAGGAAGCAGTGAAGTCTCTACCTTGGATAGAAAAAGTTAGGAAGTCCGACCTCGGACACGCAGGTGAGAACCAGCTACTCCACTAAGGAGGACACATGAGTCGGTTTCTACGAGAAGGACATGTCGTAACTGCTTATCCCTAAACAAACTAGACCTGATAATATTGACTTGCGCACCAGAGTCCATGAACAAATGAACGGGCGCATTATGAACAGATGCTTGCACTATAGGGCCTATGGTTGCATTGGAAGTTATGTGCAAACAGAAAGGTGGATTGTCATCAGCAAAGATTTGTTCCACTTCATCCCCAAAATCATCTACATCAGAGACATGTGAAGCAACATCATCAGCAGGATTGTCATTCTCGAGACTGCTTAAGGCTTCAAAGGAATTGTGAACGGGGATGGTGTACTCATTATCACCTACTGTCACCATGGGATGGTTTGACTGGGGCGCTCGAATTCCCCCGAATTGGAAGAATGAGCCTGGTTCTGGTTATTTTGAGAACCACGATGTCTATTTCCTCTACGGGTTCTGCGGTTGGAACGGCCACGGAAAGACCTAGAGTGACTCAAGAAATCGTAATGACACGATTGCAAATACGATTTCTTGAGTCATGTTGACGGCAGTGAAGGGACTTGAGCTAGAGTTCGTCACGGCCACGCTAGCTGGAGATTCGTCTGTAAAAACTTGCATTTGTGGTCACAGAGGTGCCTGTGCTAACTTTCCTATGGTGTAGAAATATACCTAGTTGGATGAATCTTATTGTGGCTAGCTGGTCTAGTGGCTAACGCGACGGGCTGGAGTTTTGAGACTCTATGACCGCGGGTTCAATCCCGGCCGGGGGTATGGTTTTAAAGACCTAGAGTACTGAAGGTTGTAGAGAGCATTGCACTCAGATGTGTCATGTCCATGTATTCTATGATAAGTACAGTAGGGAAGATCTGACTGGTACTCATCATCAGCACGACGCCTCTTAGGGTGACTATCAGGACAATTAATTGCAATATGTCCACGGAAACCACAGTTGTAACAAGTCCGCTGACTATGGTTACTGAATGTACTATGAATACTACGAGGTTTATAATGACTCTGTACACTGGTCCTTGGTGATCGCTGAGATGGTTGACGACCACGATGTGTCGCTGTGGCGCAAACAAGAGGTGGTGCAGACTGAGGCATAGGTGTGAAATTACTTTTGATACATGGGAAAGTACCCTGGGGGCACAAGGAACGTACATAATTTAGAGCTGTAAGGGGTTCCATCGTCACAGTTGGGGAATTAGCCTCATAAGCACACACGGAAGCAAGCGGCATTAATTCTTTGATTGCTCCAAAAGCTGCTATTTTAGCAAACGATGCTGTGGATGGTTTATCCTCATCAGGGACAAAAGCTGAGGACTGGACAGCATTGATAAATAATGATAAAAGTTTGTCTAATCTAACAGCAAATGCACTCAACAATTCATTAGTTATGGGTGTAGCATTCACTAGTTCCCTAAGAACGACATATGGATCAGCTGTTTTTACTGGTACGAGGAAAGAACGAATCAGTTCCTCATATTGTGACCACTTAGTAAGATTCCTGAAGTCTCGCATATCAAGGAGATCAACAACGTGAACAGCAGCAGGGGACCGATGAAGAGCTTCTTTCACAAGTCTGATAAGACTTTCCTCAGAAGGAGGACCTTCAACTAGAGCATTAACACGAGAACGAATGGCAGTAAGCCATGCTTCAAGACTATGTACATGCCATTGATAAAGGTAACGCATCAAGGGAATCACGAGTCAAACTGTAGTGTCTCAGTGTCTGGGTCGGTCTGTCAGTCGCCAAGGAACTGTGAGGACTGATGACAGGAGCAGCAGTAGCCTGAGAGGTCTGAGTGTCGGCATTCACTAAAGTATCACTTGACGGTATGTGAGACATAATGGCAAAGAAGTTGCACAAGAACAAATAAGGCAAAAATAATGAACAATAAAAATGATACAAAATGCTAAAATTGAAATATAAGAGATGTAACTAATTCTGCAGAAGTAATAAAAAATATCTAAGATACACTGCAAGAGGAAGGACAACTCAATGTAAAGGACTGCTGGACAAGATAAAAAAATTACATTTACATTTACAAGTAAAAAATATTACTGGAGATTGAATTAAATGCAAAATGAGCTGTCTGTACTCTTGCTAATAAAGAAATTAACTAATAAAATTGTAAATCAATGTAAAAAGTATAAAATAAAATCACTAAATTGTATGCAACGAGAGATAACTGGGAAGTTTAAATATTTTCTAAGAATGCATAAACAAAATTAAAATATAATGCAAAGACAACATGAGGAAAAAATAATAAAATGAAAAACAAGGCTCAAACAATAATGAACTGAGAATAATAATGTCAATAAAAGAAAATAATTCACTGCAGAACAAGTGCAACAAAATAAGGTGTAGAAATAATCAATGCAGTAATAAAGTTACACTGGGAAAATGTTGGTTAAATAATAAAATAAAAATATGAAGAAAAACGGACTGAACACTTTAACTCTTAATTGTAAATTAGACAAAACAATTTACTCAAACAGAGTAAAAACACTTTACATTAAAAAAGAAATTGAAATTATACTAAGAGTGAATTTGTTCAAAGAAATATGAAAAATATGAATAAAAATAAAACAAGAAATAAAACTGGAAGTGTAACACTTACAAGTGGCGGGGCACACAACACTTACAAGTGGCGGGGCACACACAACATATTCAATTATTAATTTTTTTAGTATATTCTTACAACAAAATCTTGCTGTGACTGATACGACAAAAATTGCTGGCAAAAATAATGGTACACAAGTCTGCGAAAAGATCAGGGAATGAGACACTGCTGGTGTACGAAAAAAAGGCACACATAGAAATAAATGGATAATTTGGTCCTGGGTGAATATCACTGCATGAACTACAATGACAAATACTGGAGAATAGAATGCTGAAAGAATACAAAAAAAAATGAATGAATTGCTTCACACGGAGTGACTGACTGGTACACTACAGAATAATACTTACTACAGACAGAGAGTAGCATAAAAAAAACACAGATAAAAATTATAAAAATGAAACACAAGAGATGAGCGATAACACTGAAAAATATTGCTAAAATAATGAGTCAAAGAAACACTGAGTCTACACTGAAAAACACAAGACTTAGAGTACACAAGAAATTCACTGTAAATGTCTCACACACGCAAATGTCTTTAAATTCAGGAAAATGTCTCTAGAAAATTATCACTGAAGTCTGGAGTAGAAGACGGAATGACTAGTGATGAGGGGAAGGTTGTCCTGCGGGTGATTACGCCTCCTACACTCACACTGTCGTCGGAAGAAATGCGCTTTCTCGGTGAACTCACATAACTGGCTTTATCTTTGGTGCTCAGCTACAATCTCTTGACCAATTATGTGAGCCAAAACAGTACTAGGACCCGGTACAAGGGTGCAAACAGCCACAGGTAGATGAGTGAAGAGTGTGTGGCAGGTGGGTGAAGGGAGCGTACACTCGCTGTTACTCACTGGCGCACACTCCACTCACTACCCACGAAGGTGACTTAACTAAGCCACAGGGAATGGTGAAAATCACTCTTAGCAGCATCCAACTGGCGATATATGAGACAATACTTCAGAGGAACTTGCGTGGCTTACTTCTCTCTCTCAGCTGGGTTAGAAGCTGGGTTGGCTGACTGGCTTAACCCACGAGAATGGCTGATGGAAGACGTGTAACGATGCACACAGCATGAAGGAGCAGGTGGATGACAGGAGACAGGCTGGATGGTAGGCTGAGGCAGGCTGACTAGCATTCACTTCCACTGTCTGGCTTATTGACTGGCTTAATTGCAAAATCCGGGTCAACCCCTCGGAGATTGAAGCAATTAGCACACGAACTAAGCCAGAAAGCTTGAAAAATGGCTGCAACAGGCTTGCAGGCTGGAGTACAGGGTGGAGGTGAGTGAGGGTAGCGAGTAGCTGGAGGTGGCGGATGGTTCACCTTTGACCTGCCGGCTCCCCACAAACAGTCTTCTAACGTCTTGAAATACGCTTAAATCCACGCCCACACCGCTGCCACCATTTGTCATGTGGGTTTTCGATTCGTGGATGGGGTAAGAATACTCACGTAGGCTGGTAGTACATATAATATATAACGGGAAGTATGGAAAGCGCCAACAGCCGACCTGCCTCTCTCTGCTCCCTATCTTGACTGACCCATAGTGCCTATGGGTGAGGGTGTTTGAAATCCTGCTATGGTCAGCAGCAATATGAATACAGTCAGTGATTCATGCAGAGACGGTTGGTAGTGAGTCATCTACTGGTACAGTGGTTACTGGTAACTGGTTACTAGGAACTGGTACTACTACTGAGACCACCACCTGCCTCTACTCTTACTGCTACTGACCCACCAGAAACCCCGACTCGTCCAGCTCAGCCCTCAACAGCAACCACCACGTTCTACATCACGAAACCATACAGCAGAGCTATGCCCTGCTCAGAACTCAGCCAACGACTCCAAGACAACACTGCAAAGTACACCTGCCACGGAAAATCACCTCTAACCCTACAATCCATACTCGACGTCCTCAACGATGAAAGGCACATCCACTCCAAAATGAAAGGTACTACACCTCTCAAAAGCAAAATTCAACGTAGTCATCAACGGCTCCGACAGCAGCTCAGTTACCTAATCACCACCTACCAGCAACCAAAGTCCCCCCGCACTTTGTTATTTAGCTAAAGCTGGGGTGTGGCTCTAAAATGACCCTGTTTTCCTGGGCACCACCAGCCATCTCCTGCCAGGCATCTGAGTACCAGCCCTACTCTACCGACACTGCTGCCACCAGCACATCTCGCTCCAGCACAACTTCCTGCAGTACCTCTGCACATCACGCTCCAGAGTGGACAGGCCACCCCTCTGCTACCCCACCTCCTACTCCGCCCTCCCACCCTCTTCCATTTTTCCAGCCCTCCCCTCCCTCTTCCTTCCCATCCTCACCTACCCTCAGGTCAGAACCTCGTCGTCATCTCATATTTATGTTTATTTATTCTACTGTTGGGTGTATTTATCATCTTTGTATGTTATGTATCGTGTTTATTATATAACTTAAAAAAATATCATAGATGGATTAAAGAAAATGTGTATATTAACGTAATATACGACATTTAATGAGACTTGGTGATTATTATTATTATTATCATTACTAATATGGCGTCACTTGTACAAGTCGTATGGCTACCACATCTCATATTTATGTTTATTTATTCTACTCTGGGGTGTATTTATCATCTTTATATGTTATGTATCGTGTTTATTATATAATTTTGAAAAAATATCGTAGATGGATTAATGAAAATATTCATACGAATGTAATATACGACATTTAATGAGACTCGGTGATTATTATCATTACTAATATGGCATCTCGAGTCATATATACGTCTTACGAGCCACCATTTTTGACGTATATATACTTATAAATTCTAGCGGCTTCAAATCAAGCAGGAGAAAGCTGGTAGGCCCACATGTGAGAGAATGGGTGTGTGTGGTCAGTGTGCACCATATAAAAAATCCTGCAGCACGCAGTGCATAATGAGAAAAAAAACTCCAACCGTTTTTTTTTTATTAAAATGCCGACTTTGTGGTCTATTTTCGTATAGCATTTATGGTTGTATTCTCGTTTCATGGTCTCATTTGATAGAATGGAAAACATTTTATAGAAATAGAGGTGATTTTGATTGTTTTACTATAAAAAGAACCCAGAAATGTTCAAAAGTAAACAAAGATGTCATTTTCCAATAAATGTCCAAGCAGCCATTCTAGTATACAGTCAAGAATGGATTGACATTATTTATACAATTATTACAATATTGCAGTAGTCTGCATAACAGTAAGTCTTCTATTTTTTGTTTGAATAAAATTCAAAATAGAAAGCAAGAGAAAATATCAGAGGGGCCTGGAGACGTGAATTATGAACAATGAAAATGTTATTTTAGAGCCAGGAATGTCTGCATTGTTCATTCTGGACCCTATTTTGAAATTCTCATATTTTTTAATTTTCGTGAAATTAGCAAATTGCAAATTTCTGACCACGTTATTGGGTAGTTGAATCAGTAAATGAGTAGTTTCTTGTACTCACTCAATAGAAAAAATGAAGTTCTAAAGAAATAGCTATGAGTTTAGTGAACTGGAACAGTGGAATTAGGCGAAAATAGGGCTCAAAGTGGGCAAAATCGCCCGATTCGTAAATATCGCCGAGGTCGCTAACTTAACGAGAGCGTTTAAATTCTGTCAGTTTTCCATCAAATTTCGTACTTTTGGTGTCATTACAATTGGGAAAAGATTCTCTATCATTTCATAAGAATTTTTTTTTTTTTTTTTTTTTTTTTTTTTTTTTTTTTTTTTTTGGAAATTTTGCGACACCAGGAGGCACCTCAGGATTTGGGGTTGCAACAGTCATGGGGTTAATATGTACCTGCATGCCAGCACAGTGTGTAAGTTTATTTAGGTACAGTTATATACATGTATATGTATAATTATCAGTGTATATATAAAATATGAAATAACTTTTAAAAACACTTGAAATTTTGGAGTTTCCAGACATAATGGAGAGAAGTAGTGCTTACGGATTCACATAGAATTTAAACAACCCGGGTGGGGTGGGGTGTGACCTTATTAGAAAGTCAGGTGGGGGGAGCCGTATAGAGAGTTTTGGTCATAATTTGAAATGACCGCATTAGCGGACTGCCACAAAGCAAAATGCCGTAAAGCGGGGCCATACTGTATATAACACCAGAAACAAGAACAGATCTTGCAAGAGCCCTTGCAAGATCTGTTCTTGCAAGAGTTGATCTGAAGCGAAGGTTCAGTGCAACACTTTCATAACCATTGCTAAATTTAAAACAGCATTACAGAAGGAATACTAGCGTAACAGCTACGAGTTTCGTAGACTGAAACAATGGAATGGGCCAAAATAGGGCATCAATTGAGTTAAAAATTGCTGATTATAAATATCGGTGTTGGGTTAAGTGTATTTTAACCTAGCCACTCTGTAATCCAGTAAAGTCACTAATCCAGCACCCTATGGGTTGTAATGATGCCTGATTAGTGATGGCCGACCTGCATATACAATACATACAGTAGACCTGCGCCGTTTGGCAGCCCTGCTTTCGTGAAATCCGACTTTCAGCAACTTTTTTCGCCAAAATTTAGTTTTCACGGTTCGTGATTGGCCTCATGATTCAGCGACCGTTCGGTATGTATCAGCCGTCAGTGCGCACACAAAGCCAGTCTCCTCACAATTCACACTCAGTGTGCCATTGTTTATCAGCGAGTGACAATCACCCACAGGTTCATATGATACATTTCAAAATAATCCATTTTTTTTGTGCTTGCAACTGCTAAATAATTCACCATAGGCCCAAAGAAAGCTCCTAGTGCCAGCCTTTGGTAAAGAAGGAAAGAACACAATATAATTCAAGAAAAAAACTCATAGCCAAGTACCAAAGTGGAGGAGGAAAAGAGAGGGGAGAATGTGCCTTCTGCAGTGATTCAGTGATTCTACGATATGTACATTACTGAAGCAGCAGGTATCGATAAAGGCTATAGTGCCAGCCAGCGATACAGTGTAGAATCAACAGTGTAGTAAGTAAGTTTAGCGATTAAGTGATAGAAAAACGACATGAAAATAACTCTCCAACATTGTTGGTGTATCTTCCACCACCCTAAACCTCTGCCAGCATCTCCTCCATCAAAATAATTAAATTAACATCTCCAAGGTAAGTGCAAATATTTCTTATTTATAAATTAAAATGTAAATACAGTGAACCTTGACTTACGAGTTTAATCCATTCCAGGAGCTAGCTCGTAACTTAATTTACTCGTATATCAGCAGCGCTGTATAGCCCTTGTGGCTTAGCGCTTCATTTTGATAATAATAATAACAATAATAATACTCGTATATCAAATTAATTTTTCTCATTTAAATTAAATAAAAAGCCATTAATTGTTCCTGACTAAGGAGAGACGAGAAAAAATACTTATATATGACGCTATTATCAACTGTACGGCTTATTTATCTATCAAAATTCATCTAATAAACAATATAGTTAACACAGAAACATGATATACACTCTAGAATGAATAAAATAGGTCATAATATGGTGGCATAGGCAGCGGCAGAAGCGTCCACCATTTCCTGTGCATATACTGAGAGTATCTTCCCATGCTCTTATTGTAAGAGAAAACAGAGTGTTTTTTGAGGCTAACTGCAGTAGATCACTAGTATTCTAAGGAAAACACTGAAAGTATCGTATATAAACACATAATAAATCATAATACACTTCAAAATGTAAAGAAATAATAAACTGTTTACACTAAGTGTATATGTACTTAAACACTGAACACAACTGATACAATTTGTTTGGTTTAATAACTGAACATAACTGATATGGTATTTCCTGCGAGCTGCTTCTCTTTCAACCACGTCAGCAGCAGCTTCTCCATCTTTTCATGGACAGAGGCCCACAGCTTAGATATTATTGTAATGCTCTTGGCTGGCGCTATAGCCTTTATCGACTACTGTTGCTTTAGTATCATACAGTAGATGTACTGCGCTGGTATTGTCTGGCTAAATCCACAACTCAAATTCAAATTCAAATTCAAAGTTTATTCTCTTAAGGATTACAATGCTGAGTTTACAGAATTTGGTTATTGTATTGTTTACATGTAGTAAAATAATAATTACAGAGTGTACCACTAGAACACCTAGCATGGCTAGGCATTTCGGGCAGACTTAAATTAAATCTTAAGTTTAAAATATTACAAAATTATGAGGTAAGTTGGTATAATGGCTAAGTGACTAAATACTAGTTTGTGGTTTAGCAATGTGAATGCATTTGTTTTAGCACTATACATAGTTTCAGTATTGGAGTATCACAGGCCAACTTATGACTAGTTAAAATTCATTATTTTGAGATTGAGACTGATATTTCTGTTATGGTCAAAAAGGGTGAGTGTAAGTGTTAAAACCCCCAGGTGGTATTCGTGTAATTAGTTGACAGGGTGTTATCAGGGAGATAAGATGTTTTCTGATGGTAGTTCTGAAGGTGATGAATGTGTCTGCAGTTTTAGAATTTTCAGGGAGGGTGTTCCAGATTTTAGGGCCTTTGACATACATTGAATTTTTGTAAAGGTTTAGTCGGACACGGGGAATGTCATAGAGATGTTTGTGTCTGGTATTGTGCCTGTGGGTTCTGTCGCAACTATCAAGAAAGCGTTTTAGGTCAAGGTTAATATTGGAATTTAAGGTCCTGTAGATGTAGATTGCACAGTAGTAAGTGTGGATGTACTGAACAGGGAGTAAGTTTAGATCTATGAAGAGTGGGGGTGTGTTGCCAGGGATGGGATTTAGTGATTATTCTTACTGCGGCTTTTTGTTGGGTTATTATTGGCTTTAGGTGTGTTGCTGCAGTTGAACCCCAAGCACATATAGCATAGGTGAGGTAGGGTTTAAATATCAGTGAATGGTATAGTGTGAGAAGGGCAGTTCGCGGCACGTAGTATCGTATCTTGGAGAGGATCCCAACCTTTTTGGATACTTTTTTGGTTAGGTGTTGGATATGGGTGCTGAAGTTCGGGTTGTTGTCGAGGTATATGCCTAGGAATTTGCCCTCATTATGCCTGGCAATTAGAGTGTTGTCGATCTTAATGTTAATTTGCGCATCTCCTGCTCTGCTACCAAACATAATGTAGTAGGTTTTGTCAGTGTTAAGCGTAAGTTTATTGGCTGTCATCCAAGTCGATATTTGATCAGCTCCTCATTAACAATGGTGTTGAGGGTGGCAAGATTAGGGTGAGAGATGACATAAGTCGTGTCGTCAGCAAAGAGAATGGGAAGAATTGAGACACTTATGCAAACACATGGGAATCTTTATTGAAGAAACGTTTCGCCACACACTGGCTTCATCAGTCCAATACAAAGTAGAAATGGGTAAGGAGAGTAGAAGTTTTGAGGTAATCAGTCCCTCAACCTGGAATCGATGTGTTCAGTCCATCACTCCTACAAGAGTGATGGATGAAACAAATGATTCCAGGTTTTGAGGGAGGGTTTACCTCAAAACTTCATTTCCTTCCCCATTTCTACTTTGTTTTGGATGATGAACCCACTGGTGGCGAAACGTTTCTTAATAAAGTTTCCCCCATGTGTTGAAAGTTTTAAAATTTCTTAAAATTGTCGGTTTTCAAAACCATTCATACACAAAGAGAAGGGGTTGGGTTTTGGGAGATCTTTTGGGAAAGATATTGATGTATATGAGGGGGGCGGGGGCCAAGGACACTTTGCGGACTCCAGTTCAAGGGGCTGTGTTGTTTGCTGGTTTTAAAATGGTGACTACTAATACCTTTTAGTAAGGAAAGTTTTGAAATATGAAAGCGTGGTCTTTTATCCATAATGGTCAATTTTGGGGGAGTAGGAACCCGTGGTTACTGGTAAAAAGCTTTTTTAGGTCAAAAAAATTTTCCTAGGGTTTTTATTTTCCAATGTGTTAAAGAGACTAGCTTTTTTTATGATTGCTCGTTGGCTTTTATTTTCCTAAATCCAAATTGGCAGGGGTTTGAGTATGTTTTGGCCCTTTATAAATGAATTAGTTCCTGCCCCGAGTTTCTCAAAGTTTTTGGGAAATAGAAATGGTAAGTTTGATATTGGCCTATAGTTTTTTAAATCTGTAGGGTCCCCTTTTTGTTTTGGGTGAAACCCTTGCGTCTTGTTTTAGTTTGGGAAAGGTGCTGTTTCTAGTGCTTGTTAAAAAAGTAAGAGATAGCATGCAAAGGGGGACAGGGCGTTTTGTAAAATAAGGGTGGGACATGAGACGTTTTCCCTGATTATTTTTAAGTGATTTTTAAAATCTCGGGATTTCCATGGGCTCAGTTGGAGAAGATAAAAGGGAATTTGGGAAATTCCATTAGGAGCCCCCGGCATGGGCTTTGGTGCTGGGATTTTATTGGCGAGATTAGAACATGGTTGAGAAGAAGGTTTATCTTGTTAGCTGGGTCAGGGGGATGCAGTGGTGTTTCTTGGGGTTTAGTTAGGGCATTTTCTTGTTTTTTTTTCAGTTTTTGTGCCCCTAGAATTGAGGGTGTTTTCCGGGTTCTTTTTTTTTTCCCCCTTTTGTGTCAGTGAATCTACGGGTGTATATGTTTGGCTTTTTTTTATTATTTTGGGTGGGATTTAAATGGTTTTTAAGAATATCTTTGGTATTAAGCCCTGTCTATATTGTTTTTCAAATTGGTGTTTTTAATAATGGATTTAAGAATGGGGTGGTTACCCCATGGGCAACCAAGCCGTTTGTTTGGATCTTTTTCGTTTTTTAGGAAAATGTTTGTTGATAGTCTAAGTAATTTGTTAAGAAAAATTCGCCAGTCGTCAATCCTTTCCCTTGGAGAATTTTAGGCCAGTAACAGTTTTGGTCAGCTGGAATTCCTTATTGAGGCCTCATCTGGATCAAATGAAATTTGTTGTATTAAAGTGGTGGTTTACTAATGTTTGCAAGGGGGGAAAGGGGGGGTAGTGGTTTTTGTGTATCTTGTTATCCTGTTTAAGGGGGGAAGTTATTGGTCCATATGTGGTCTATTATGGTTGCATCGTTTAAATGAGCCTGGTTGGTTTATTTTATTGTTGGTATGAGAAGTGTGTTGTTCATTTTGTTGATGAAATCAGTTACAGGTGATCATTAGTGGGCCCAGGTTGATGTTGAAGTTCCAGTAAGAAAAGGTGGTGCTTATTCATTTGTCGTTTGTTTTTGGCCCTTTTTTTACTAAAATTTGGGATGTTTGTGTGGGGTAGGGAAAATGGCCCGATTGTTTAGGGTTTTGGGTTTTTTTTTCAGAAAAAATTAGCAAAAATGTATTCCCATTTTCATACAAAAAGAGTGTGCTAATACAAGTAATTGGTTAGAGAAATAGATTGCAATACCCCCCCAATTGGGTATGGTCTGCAGTTGGGATTGTGTACCCTGTAGAGGGAGATTCTTTATGTCTGCTTAACCCGGTCTCAGAAAGAAAAAGAGGGAAGGGGTTTTTTTTAGTTTAAAGGAGGAGGGGGTATATATTTTTGCTTAAGGCCCTGATGTTGTAGTAAAGTTGTAGACTTTTAGCTTTGTTTAGGATAGTGTGGTTGTGATGCTGTTAGTAGGCAGTACTTTCCAATGGGTTTTTGATTGTGTCCCCGTTTATGGAGGTTTGATCAGGGTCAACTGATCAATTCTTCTAGGTTTAAATTTTGGGTTATTTTTTTATCCTGAGCTGTGGGTTGAGTTTTAGTATGTTTCTGTAGTGGTGGGAAGTTTGGCAAGTATATAGCTATAGTATTTTGGTCATGAGAGTATAGTCATAATACCTAATGGGTTGGTGTTGTCTTGTGTTGTTTTGGGAAATGAGTAAAGTAAATAGGTATAAACTAAAAATTTAAAAAAAAATAAAATTAAAAAATAGCACAAGACTCTCACTTGTAATTGCACAAGGGGTCAATTAATGACTTGGGGATTGTCTTGTTTGAGCTGAATGAGCTTAGTAAAACTGGTTTTATCTAATAATTAAAAGATACAAAAAAAAAATAGCCCAGACTTCACTAGTAATTACACTATGGTCTAATATAATAAATTTTGGTATTGACTTGTTTTGAGCTAGAATGGCTATAGTACAACGAGTTTAATAAAAATGATAAAAAAAAAGCACGAGGACTTAAATTGAAATTGCACTAAGGTCTTTTAAAAGTTGTTTAAAAGAATTAGAGATAACTAGTTTTAAATGACAAGAAAAAATATGCAATTTAAGGTAGCAAAAAATAAAAAAAAGTAAAAAAAAAAATAGGAGGTAGTTGGTACGTTACAAAGATAGAAAGGGCCTTAAACAATTATTTTTTTGAAATATAAAAAATTGCACACACAATATAGTCACTAGTATAAAAACAATCTTAAAATAGGATTTTAAATTAAATTTTAAAAATTAAAAATACAAATTGAAATGGTATTGCAATTGCACTAGGGTCGGTATAGGTTGTTGACAAGTAAAGAGTAAAATAGATTTAAATTGATAAAAAAAAAATTCACAAATTTTATAGTACCAAAAAAAAATAAGTTAAAAAACAAGGCAATGTTTTGGGTTTAATATGTTTGAAAAATGGTGCGGAAAAGGTACACGTCACAGGTACACAGGTAACGGTACAAGGAACAGGTACAAGGATTATAAAGGTTTGGAGTTGAAATCAATTTGGGAAAAATTTGGCAACAAAATGTTATGGGAAGTTTTAAAAAATAATGTTAATTACAAAAGTAAAATTTGACTGGTAGTAAAATTGGGTTTAATAAAATTTTGTAAGTAATATGATTTCAAAATAAGTGAAAAAGTAATGTTTATTTCTTTCAAATTGCACTGGTAGTTATATTGAGTTATTTGGAGTACAAGGTAAATTTAAGAGTACTTAAGTGTAAAAGTGGTATTAAAAATGGTTAAGGTAATTAGAAAGTAATGGTTATTAAATGATAGTAAAAATGGGAATTATTAATTTTAGTAATAATATCAATTGTAGATTTAAAAAAAAGGTAGTAATAGGCAGAGAAAGTATCGATTTAGTAAAATTTAAAAAACATGTTAAGAAAAATTTGATAAGGTGATTATGCTTTTAGTAAATCCAAAATGGGTAGTTTATTTTTAATTACTAAGAGTTTGGGGACGAGATTTGAACAAAAATGGAGCAAAACTACATCATTTTGTAGGCTTTTTTGGGTTTGGGCATTTAGTTATTCTCTGTAAAGGGGTATCCTGAGAAATGTGATGATCATTCCGTTGTGATTGTGTACAGTTGTAATTTGTTTTAAAATAGAATTTTCCCTCCCTTTTGAAGTTTTGGTGTTTGTGCATTATTCCCGCTTAAAATTTTTGACCTTACAGGGGTTCTGACGTTTTTTTTAAGAACTCGTTTATGTATACCCTTTCTTTACTTTATAGATGCAATTATTAAGTTTTTTTTTTTACGTGAGTGGAATCTAAGCATAACCTTTTTCTACCATGGGGTCCCATAACCGGTTCTTTCATTTTGTTGATACAATAAAAACTTGTTTTGGGCCCTTTTTGATTTTCAGATAATTTCTTTACTGTTTGCTTGGTTCTATCCCCTGGGAAAAAGTGGACTTTAATTTACTGGTCCCATAGTTTTCTTGTCAGTTTTATCTTCTTTGGGGAGCAAATATCCTGAATGGTTATCTAAGTTGTTTCTTCCCTTTTTTATGTTTTCAACCCCTTTTATAAGAGTATTTTTTGTTGGTATGGTATTATGTGTTTGGGGGTCTTGTACAGTTAGTCATTCCTGGTGTTGTAACTTTTGTTTTAAGACGAGGATTTTGTTCTCGAGTTTTGTCATCTGGTGTCTTGTTTTGTTGTGTCTTCGAAGATTCTTTTTTCAATAAATAAGGTGGAGTGCATGGGCTTTAGGGTATTTTGGGGTTGGTCATACCCGAGAGACTTATTGGGAGGTTGAAACCCGGGGGGGAGGGGGGGAGGGGGGTTTTGGAGCCCCTATTTTTTGTTATTGTTGTGGTGTCGCTTGAGCGGTGGTAGTGGGCCCCGGGGTCCCCCTGGCTACACTTGTTGAATGTTGATTTTTCGGTTTTTCAGTGGCCTTGGCTGTTTCCCCTTTTTGATTGCGCCTTTATAATTACAGGAATTGTTGTAGTTAAGAAAAAGTTGTTTTTACAAACTTTGGGGGTTTTGTTTTTCAGCTGGGCGCGGGGTTTGCTTTCGGTTTTTTTGGGATTTCTTTGTCTCTAAATTTTTGATTTTTGGTTTCCCCGTTGGTAAATTTTTGGGCATTTGGGTGCTAGTTGGGTAGTGCGTTTTGCTGTGAAATTTTCTTTGTTTATTTTTTGATTTACGCCTTAAATTTCCATGGAAATCATTGGGCTTTTTTTTTTTTCAGCACTGTCCCTTTGCACTTATTTTTTAGGATCAATTTTTAGAAAAACGAAAATTTTGGCCAAAAGAAGTCAATTTTTTTTTTTTTTTATTTTATTTAAATATGTACAAATATATGGGTACATAATCAATATTTTGAAAGATAAGGTAGTAAACAATAATCAACTGTACTACACAAATATGAAGAAGCACATATATAAGACTTAGAACTGGCTCACCAAAATCAAACATGTTTACGTAATGTGCTTCCGTGAAAAGTGGTCATATAAAAACGAAGATACCTACCAAGAATTCTTACATCCCCCCCTCCCCCCCCTGAAAAAAGTGCCCCCTTTCCCTTAGTATACTCAGTGACAAAATTTTTACATTTATAAAAGTGTGAGGGAAAAGTCAATAGATAGGGGTAGTGTGGGAAAAATTTTTTTGGTCCCTTAAAATTCCACAGGACAGATCCCGGCATGGGATAATGGAACGGCTGGCTGGGTGGCCTTTACCCCCCCCAAAACAAAGCTTCCTTTTAGTTGGAGTGGTTTTGGTAAGTTATTTTAATTTTTAGATTTCCCAGGGGGAAAGGGGTAGGTAGTTTTACTGGTAGTACACTAATATTAGGGTCATTGGGAACGTAGATAATAATAATGAAATCTAAGCCCTAAATAGGTAGTAAGGCCGATAAAGTTGGGAAACCTAGGATTTGTTGCTGGGGGAACTGGCAGCCCTAGTTTGAAAGAAGAGACGGGGGTTGGAAAAGGCAGCTCGTTCTTTTTAGACAGCACAAAGGACAAAATGTGCCGTGATCAGCGACGGCTGCCCCAGT
This sequence comes from Cherax quadricarinatus, assembly GCF_026875155.1. Classification (NCBI taxonomy): domain Eukaryota; kingdom Metazoa; phylum Arthropoda; class Malacostraca; order Decapoda; family Parastacidae; genus Cherax; species Cherax quadricarinatus. Next base: position 28,786,579 of record NC_069479.1, read on the forward strand.
TCTTCAATTTGAGACCCGGGGAAATCTTGGGAGAGGCACTCGATGTACCGTAGATGACCTCGTCAGGCCCATACGAAAGACAAGACCCCCTTTATCTCATGATTTCTGGCCAGTGTCTGGGGAGAATTGTAAGTGAGTTTGATCTGTGGGCTGTGTTGCAGCTGGCAGTGCATGCCCAGTAAGTACCAGTGTCTCTTGGCAGTCTGGAAGCTAGTGTCCATGTCTGCATAGTCAAAATAGGGGATACATCCCCTCTTGGATTAGGAATTTCTGAGGTGCAGGCAGGTCAACTAATAACGATTGAATATTGCGGGAAATTTAAAGGGGCTCCCGGTTGCATGTGGTTTCTGAGGGGAAGTCCAAAGGGGTATAAGCTAAGCTTAGGGAAGTTGAATATCAGGATATATGCTGCAACACCAATTTTAAGTTAGTCCTTTATACATGCATGCAGGCGAGTTTTCTTGCAACAGCAATCTTTTGTGAAAATCTGTCCTTAAGCCACTTGTGAGGCTGAGGTACCCACCTCAGGCTCGGTGTCAACAGAGTTTGCCAGGGTAGGTGACTCACTTGGAGGAAAGTCACACAAATTTTCACAAGTAGCGATATAGTAACAATAGTTTCATTGGGGGCTACTTGTTAAGGTTAGGGTAAGCCCAAGTCCTGCTATCCCCCCCTTTTCCCCTCCCAAAAGGTGATGTGTGGGGCTCCGGTCCAAACAGAAATTTCACTAGACTCACAGCTCCCAGCATACTGTAATTTACATGCCCTGCCATGTTTCTATTGGATTTATTGGTTGAAAGCTTCACTTTTGACCAATAATAAATTAGTCCTTTCAGGTCTTGCTCTAAGTTGACTGTTGTAATAATCACCACATCTTTTAGGTTTGTAACTTATCATGGAGAGTGATTTCTTAGCAGTGGGTAACCTGTCTATCTTTCCCGCTTGGATGACAGAGGGGTCATGCCAATCAACGAGTAGAATTTAAGGAGACAGACTAACGTTCTGAGATGTCCCCAAAATTTTTATCCACTTACTGTTTGTGTATGCAAGTAGCAGGATATAAACCCTCATCATTGCAGTGGAGAAAACCTGTTTTCCTGTCATCTGGAAGGATTATTGAAAGCTAGAAATCTGTGAGAACGAGCCGGTGGGTTGTCATCAACACCTTCGACCCCCCCCATCCCTCAGCAACGGCTACGATTTCAGCAACACGCAGTGTCACCAACAACCAGACACCACGTTTTATATACATTGCGTTGAATTCAGTTATCATTTATATTTTTCATTTTTCATTTTCTTAATGTAGGATTAAATACTTCATATTTAAGTGTTTTATATTTTATATTTTCTAAATAATAAGTGTTTATGTTTGTCAGTTTTTTTTCTTTTTCTATACATTAATTTTCCTGAGGAGGAGCCAGCCTTGGTAATACTGTCTGAAGTTGTTACAGGGCTGAGTAAACCTTCACAAAGAACATTAAGAACTTCAATGGGAAAAAATATGTAAGCGCAATCCAGCCAGCTAAACGGTGACACTATAAAACAAGGAATGTCTGAACTGATGGCACACATCCACCATAGAACACAATTCACACCTAACCTTCATACACCCTTTGGTAATAATCAATATCGTGCACAGTGGGGATTTAATACACTACCGCTGACACTTCAATTCCCCCTCCCACATGCTAGTAACTGGTCTGCCATCACCATTATAACCACCAAAAGTCATTGATGGTAATTAGCGTCTTATAAAGTATATCACCTAAAAACACGCTATTACATAAACCTACCAAATAAATAAATTTACACATTGTTCCTCCTGCAGACAGATTATTTACACTCCCGGGGAGATAATTATGCATTTAACTTCCTTCAGAGATGGACAAATTAGACCTTTAAAATAATTATGACATGAGTTTTGCTTGGGCCCGCTTTGTGCAGAGATTGCTTACACTCCTAACCACTCCCCCTCTCCCAAATGAAAACTGTCCCGTTTCACCTGGCTATACAAAGATCAAAAACTCATTCACTTAATCATATATAATGAACTTGTGAGAAACATCTGTAACAATGTATAAGCAAGAACACCCAGGCAAGATCTTACATTATTTTTACAATACCAAAATGGCATAGTTAAAAAACAGGTATGAATGCCTCATTATTATGAAAAAATTCAGTGATCATTTTTAAATTATGCACAACTACATATATAGGTAGGACCGTATGGTTACAGGTTACAAATCTTACTAGCAAGACTCAGTCCAATCATAAAGGCTCTATTCCTCCCAAAACCCCACCATCTACACCTACAATAAATACCCCATTGATACAATCAAAATGTTTATTAACTAACATGCTTATGTACATCAACAAAACATGAAGGAATCCCTTTAAAAAAATATATAATCATCGGTGTTCACAATTTAAAACCAAGGGAAAATTACATTGGATATCAAAATTGCATTTAAATTTTGGAGATAAGGCTATAACATAATGTCACCTCAACCAGGTGACAATAATGCCCAAAGATAATATTTCTTACACCTAGGGAAAAATGCGTTAGTTCAACAATTCTCACTCCAATCAAATCACACACATCCTTAGCAACTGTCAACCCAGGAGGCGACCCGTTCATACCCATGACATCCTTTCCCACAGTAGCATACACCATCCCTTTCCTACCCCTCCTGATTTTAAGTCTAATAATACCCTTAACGTTAGTTCTCTGTATCCCACTGGAAAATCCCTTTCCACCTCCGCCCAAAAATTTATCCTGTTTCGACAAAATGGTTTACAAAATGTAACCGCTAATACCTGCTTCCTCCGCATTCCCCGCTAAGTAATATAATCTACCTTAATGTACCCCCAGCCCTAATAATACTCTCATCCATACCCTCATGTCAAGACTTAATGCTTTTACCCCTTATTCCTATGCAGCACCTTGCTCAACCAACTCCTGACGATCCCCATCCCTTCACAGAAATACACTATAGGAATGCCGAACCCTTTCCTCCACAAATTCACAGACCCCCCCCCTCAACCACCCGTCTACCCCGTAAACACCCCCGACAGTAAAATCCCATGCAAAAAAAAAGATACATCACCTCACGCCCCGGGAATCCCTTCACCGGGCCACTACCCTCCCCACTAACATCCTACACAGCCAAACCTATTTTTACTTTCCCCAGATCCCGAGCCCAAAACCGAGATCTCAAAACAGTTTCACACTCACGCAACTTACCCCAGAATAATATTTCGTTTCAATTGCTGTGTATCTTGACCAAACCCCCCCACCCACACCCTCCCTCATCACCTCCCTCTGAATGAAGATACATTTGACCCTCTGCTTTAAATCCATCAAACCATCCCCCTGATGCACAGGTAACATTACCACATCCCTTTAAGCAATCACAGCTCAAACCCAACAAGAATTTAAAAACCGTTCTAAGTATATTTGCAATTGCCGTCCCAGTTAAAGGGAACACAGCTGCCACTGTTAAGTCCCTTACCCATTACAACCCTCCCCCCAATTTTCCCATTAATCTTTTACCCTCGCTGTTGCCCCACGATACAACACATCTACCATCCCACTATGTCTTCCCCAAAACCTGTCCCCAAAGGTTTGTTCTCGATGTTTTCCACTCCACTTATCATATGTCCTTGCCGTCTAGAGCAACCAAGCCCCCTTCCCCCCTTTTTTTTCTTCAACGAAACCCCTAGTAACCCATCCCCCTCCACCATAGACCTCCCTGGCAACCCAAACTGAGGTCTCGATACGACCCACGCTACTACGCATTTAAAACCTATTTCCTAAACCTAGCAAACAAACCTATATCGCCCCATAACAACGATATTCCCCGGTAGTTTCTAAGTGTATGCTGTCCCCTTACCCTTCGGTACCAAGACTTTCTACGCTGTTGCCTGCTTTTCTCCCAATTGCCTTTTCCTTCATCAAATTTAATTAACCTTTCCAAAACCCCCCTCAGCTCCCAAAAGCTGTTGATTAAAACTCTGCCAGTAGTCCATCGATTCCCGGCGCTTTTCCCCTTTTGCATTTCATTAAAGCTCTCCATATTTCCTCCTCAGTTATTTCCCACCCAGTGCTTCCCTATCACTGTTTTCCCCCCCGACATAAACACCCCTTCCCACACACCTGTTCTAAATCCCCAGCTCCTACCCTTCCTCTTGCTAATACTGCTCATACACTTTATCCCCCAACACCCATCTCATCTGTAGTTTGTATAACCTGACCCACCTATACCACTCACCGACTCATGAACCTCCAACCATGAAATAGCTGTTGCATTTCTGTCGTTGTTTTTGCCTACGCAATACACATGACAACGGCCTATCTTCCCATAACACCTCCTCCACCTCCTCCACCTCCTCCAACCTCCTCCACCTCCTCCACCCCCGCCATTACTCTCACCTTGGGACCCCCTGTCATGGATTTTGCGCAACCTCTCCTTAATTACCATAATGTCGTCCATAGGATTAGTACCTCCACCCCCCTTACATGACAACCCCCTTTAAACCCGGCCTCCAAATAATTAATGAGCCCCTATTTTAAAGAATTAATCCATTTCCCCCCCCACACGTAATAATGCCGAATCTGCTCCTTGTCATACCATCCCCCCACGTCACCACATCCTCCACCCTTTTACCTCCTCACTTAACCCCTTCCACAGAGTTGTAAAACCCTCCAACCCTCCTCATCTTCTAACACACTCGTATTTAAATTCCCGTATCCCCTACAGATACTAGCTAATGACTCCCACTCCACCTCTGCCACTACCGCCTGATGATCTGAAAAGCTACTTCTATTGTAGGCAAACTTTAACAAAACCCATGAGATATGTACAGCCTATCTAACCTAGCTGCGTAACCTCTCCTCACGAAAGTATGCTCTACCTCCCATGCCCCCCACCTACCACATCCCTCAACTGAACATCCACCATGAGATTTCGTAAGGTGCCAACATGTGCCCCGCCCCTTGTGGTTCCACATCGCCTCCTAATTGCACAATTCCAGTCCCACCAACGATGGCCACCGCAGGTAAACCATGTAAGGTGAAAACCAGATCATCACATAAAAATCCTCTTTACTTTCATATCGTTTTCCGCTGGCACATACGCATTTACAAAGGTTACCCTCTGCCCATCCACCACCCATCCACACGCAACACCTCTCCCTCACTTCATATCAACACAAATGGGCTCGCCTCCTTTATCAATAAACCCAACCACCTGTCAAACGTGCAGATGGCAGAGTCAGAACCTTAAACCTGCCACCTCTAGCACTCTTCCCTCCTGAAATTATGCTCCTGTAGAAATACGACATCCACTCCTATTTACACAGGAACATATGAAAACATTCCTCTTCACTCTATTACACAGTCCATTCACATTCACAGTCATACACCTAAGGCCTTCTTAAAATTTCCAACCCTTTCTCCTCTATCCTTCCCATGGCCTCCTGCCCAAGGTCAACAATGATTTCGCACCATCCACAACGCTCCCCTTCTTTTGATGCCTCTTATCCTGGCTACCTCGAGAATATTCATCCTTCCTCCCAGACTCTGCGCGGCATCAGGACTCATCTGAGTCTGACGCCGCCGCTCTCTTCCTCGTGACGCCCTCCACCGCCATGCTGTCTTCCAAGGATTCCTCACAATGAACTTCAGCCTCCACTGTTTCATGTTGCACAGAGCACGGTGACTCCTCTCTGTGCCTGCGATCTCCTCCTTCCTTCCTATGCACGTCCCGGACACTCTCTCCTTGTAATGCAGTGAAGGTCTCCCATACAGGGACATCATCCTTCCCAGATGGAGCCACAGCCCAGCTGATCAGGAACCGACTTTAGGTGCTTGTCCAGTGCCAGCTTGAAGACTGCCAGGGGTCTGTTGGTAATCCCCTTATGTATTGCTGGGAGGCAGTTTGAACAGTCTCAGGCCCCTGACACTTATTGTATGGTCTTTAACGTCTAGTAAGTTTTCAAAACCTCGTCCAGCTCCTCCTCCAGCGCCATCACCTCCTGCTGCACAAGTACTTTCTCCACCGTCACCGGCAAAGTGGCCATTTCTGGCTCTACACAATTCATGGCACGCCCATCATTCACCACAATGGTATTTTCAACTATATCACTCACAGACGGCCACTCCTCGTTTGCCCGTGGGACTCTCCACGACGGCATCACACCTGTAACTGGTGGTCCACCAGTCTGCACCATCCCCTCCTCTGTTGCACACATGTCACCGCCATGTGATGTACTCCCCACACAGCCTGCAATGTACATCGTTGCCCAGCATAAGACACAAGAATCTGGGTCCGGAACTCCTTCATCGCAACGTATGATGGGATTGGATGCCTCAGTCATTTTGAGGGAGAAGGTACCTCCGGAATGTCCATGTATGCACCTGCCGCCCACTTGCCTTGGGTTGCCAGATGCACGGTACCATACGCCTCAATACACGTTCCTTATGTCAGCCTCGTCAGCTCGAAGGGGACGTTGCGCAACTTCACCCACGTATAATGTCGAAAGACGTCTATGAGACGCACTCTTACAGCTGGGGTTGCATCTAGACTCATGCTGGACTTCTGTCACCAACGACTCATACACAGCCGTCGAATTCATCTTAACGAAGATTCTTAAGGCCCCATTCAGGGCTACACCATATACCTCATCGTCCTGTATTCCGTACTTCTCTCTGATGATCGTTGGTAGCAACACTTGTGCCTAGAGGGGGAAATCGCCCACGAAGCAGTCAATGCCGACAGTATTCACTCTACACCGTACACTCAGCACCGTGTTGTTGCTCTGAGAGATGCCTGAAAACAGGGAGAGGGGTGCAGAGCACAACCAGGCTCCACCCCAGTCAGGCAGTGAATGAGTCAAAATTGTAAACAAGCAGACTGCTTTGGGCAA
>NC_069479.1:28794005-28826856 GCF_026875155.1 Cherax quadricarinatus
CCCCCCCGAAACCATTCTAGCTCGAAACCCCACCACAAAGAGTCAGCCCACTGCGACACACACTCCTCAATCGCACCTTACTCGGCTAGACCCCCGTTCTTACCCTGACAATCTATAAAACCCATAAATCCCTCATTTTAAATCTCAAAACCCTGCAAAAAATCCCCCCCCTCCCCCTCCCCCCATATATTTTCCCTGTTGCGACACTTTGTCCTAAAAAAAGTTGCAGCTTGGGCCATCCTACATTCCCCCCCCCCCTTTATCTCTCATTCCCCATGATAAAAAAGACAAAAATCAACTATAAGTAACCCACTTTTTGAACCTCCTCTCCCCCCACCTAAAACTAAATACGCATTCTCATTCGAAACCCCCCCCCCCAACACATACCGAATCATTTTCCCCCACCATTTCCCTCAAAAACCCCTAAACGTTCGAAAAAGTAGACTACATAAAAACCCGACTCATTTCCCCCAAAAATCCTGACACACCCCCCCCCCCCTGTCCATCTATTATGAAAAAATCCCCCTGGATGGCAAGACCCAGGAGGCCCTATACTTACCCCCCTCAAAAAGCGGCCGGATACGCAAACCCTTTAACCCATCCCCAAATGTTTCCCATGCGTACATGGGGTACCCCCTTCCCAGCCACGCCTCCCTGGGCATAGCTTCCTCCTAGGGGACCCTACTCGCATGTTCTTCAGACTTGATGACTTTAAAGACACCAGATCCCCTCACAATCCACAAAAATCTGCCCCCCTCCACCATCTCCAAATATCTTTTTGCACAATCCCCAACCTTCCACCCCCCTCCCCATGCACCCGCGGGCCCCGTCTTACATGACACTCTTCCCCCTTCATTCCAAATTATTAACCCCCAGCCCCCCCTTTGGCACCGGGAGCATTACCATCCCCTCCTTAAAAAAAAAAATCCCGAACCCAAAAAAAAATGGAAAAACCTTACCCAACAATCTCCGAACTCCCCATACACCAAAGGGGGACGTACCCCCTGCTTTTTTTGTAAAATATAAACCTTACGACAAAGACCCTCTGGGGTAGTGTAAGTATTTTTGGGTGCAACCAGTTAATCTTCCCAGCATTTATTTACTACACACTTTGAGTTAACCCCCTCGCTATCCGTGCAAAGCCTATATACACCACCCCACAAAACTTTTGTGATCAAATTTCCACCACCCGCCCCCTCCCCTCTCCCCCCCACCCATTTCCCTGCCCCCTTTTAAATTTATGAGCTTTGGTTTATCCCCATTTTACCTCCATATTTGCGCCCCAAAACACCACGACCCTCCCCCCACCCTCCCTCCCTCCTCCCCCCACTAGGACTGTCATGTCTCAACATAACCATGATCCCGGTCTCCCCCCACTCAGATTATCCCTCACCCCCCCATATGCACCCTTCCCTCTACACAAAAAGAAATGGCATTTGTGATAGGGGGCCCTGTCTCAATCCCCCGTCCATGACACAAAGCGACCCCACCCCCCCATTAATTGCAAACATGCTGGGTCCCTGATTAAATCGCCCTTTCTCACTATTTCCTTCCCAAACCCTGCCACCCCTATATTCTCCACAAGGCATTCCTCTGGACACTATCAACGCTGCCTCCAATCCACAAAATACCCCCCCCCCTTCCATACATACTCTCAATAAACCCTTTCTAATGACCCCATGCCCCTCGACTTTGATCCCCCCCCGGTACCCCAATTGTCCCCCCCTTTTAAACCCCCCAAATACCCTCTTAAAAGGGTTTCCCAAAAATTTCCAAAAGGTTTTAGTCCGCACACATGAGTATACATTTGATAACCCCACTGTGTTTTGCCTATCCCCCTTTGGTACCAAAACTACAATCGCTGTCACTTGCAACTCCCCCTTCACCCCCTCTTTCATGATATTAAAAAATTTCACCAAAAAATTTTCCCAACCAAAACCCCCCAAGCTGATATAAAAGTCGTAGGCAACCCATCATCCCGGCACCTTACCCCGACTCTCTATTAATGTTGTACACCCCCCTTCTCTATGATTTTCCTCGCAACTTTCCCTGCTCATGCAAGCACACACACTGCCCCCAAAACCCCCCCTGTTTCCCTTAAACACCACCCCTCACACCCACTTCTCAATTGCACTAAACCAAACATCTACATCCCCCCCCTCCCCTCCATTGTAACCGTCTTGCCCCTCCCTTACCCCTCCTTTCCCCTCGTGGACCCACAATCGTACCATTTCTACCAAAAGGCCCGACACCCTGCCCTCACAGGACACACACAGATGGCATACCCATCCCTGCCCCCTCCCTAACCCCCTTAAACCCCTTTCCCCGCATCGAACCCTCATTTTTACAATTCCCTGAGTCTACCTTCAATCCCTGTATGTCCGCCATTGGGCCCCCCACCCCCCTCCCCTCCATCATAACACTCCCTTAAACTGCCCCTCAAGATACCTAATAACCCTAAGCCGGTGGTTCTCATACCTCCCCGGGGTTACAAAATCTTGAATCCTTGTCTTCGCTGTTGTATCCCCCAACTCAACACATTCCCTTCCCACCCCCCCTTTCCCCACAATGCGAAATAAGCCCCCCGCTCGTCCAGAAGGTTGAGTGAGATTAAATTATTATTATTCAGGGTTTGGGGGGTTTAAAGCTCTTGTTCACACAGCGAGGGCCTGGGTTCGTTTTCCCAGCCAAGTAGAAACATTGGGCGTGTTTTTTTTCCACCTGTTGCTTATTTTCCCCCAGTAAAATGAAACCCGGGTGTTACGCTGAGTGGGGGCATCCTGGGACACTGACCAATTTTTTCCCGAAATGCCCCATAACAACGGTTTCATATAGTTTCACGATGTCAGCAGGGTTTTACACCTGTACATGTACTTATAGTAAAAATTTTTATTATAAGGGGGTGGACGCTAAAAACCCCAGGGTTTTAAGCGGCCCCATGGGGGGGGGATGGAAGATATTCAGGCTTCATTTGGGGAATGGGTCAAGATCCATTCCCCGATCAAGAGCCCCTCACCAGAAACGAGGAACCTTCCTGGTGGTGGTGGGCCCCGGGGGCCTGGTGGCTAAAGCTCCCGCTTACACACGGAGGGCCCCGGGTTTGATTCCCGGGGGGTGGAAACATTTTGACACGTTTCCTCACCTATTGTCCTGTTACCTAGCAAAAATAGGGACCTGGGTGTTAGTCGACTGGTGGGGCCCACCGGGGACAAAATTAAGGACCCCAATGGGAAAAAGTTAAGACAGTCCCCGATACGCATGACTTTTTTGGGTTATCCTGGGGGGGCTAACCCCCCCGGGGGAAAAAAACCGAACGAAATCATCTTATCTTATCTACTTATCCTCGAGGGGGGGACAATTTCCCGACAAACCCTTTCCTAGAACATTTCACTTTCTTAGGGCTAAGAAACTATTTTATTTTTCACAAAAAATTTGAGAATATATTAGTAGTGGTTCTAAAAATAATAAAAATATTTTAAATATAGGAGCAAGAAAGTTACAATGGATGAATTTTCAGTTTGTTTAATTTTATTATTATTTTTATAATCAAAGGGAAGCGCTAAACCCGAGGATTAACAGCGCCGGGGGGGGGGGGAATTGGAAGGCATTCAGGGGTTAATTCGTGGAACTGGAGCACAGATCCAATTCCCCAAATCAAGAGCCCCTCAAAAAACATAAGGAACCATTTGTTTAATAATAAAAATAATATCTATTCTACATACATTACAAAGGGAACAACCAGAGACATCAATGACACTCTATATAGAAAGCCCCTTGTTATGAGAGCATTTCGGGAAAATTAGTCATTTTGTCCCGGGGTGCACCCCCGCCAGTCGACAAAAACCCCCGGGACCATTTTACTGATGGGGAACAAGACAACCGGGGTAAGGAAACACTCCCAGGTTTTTACCCTTGCTAGAAATTGAACCCGGGGAAAACACATGTGAACGAGAGCTTTTGCCACCAGGGGCCCCGAGCCACCAACCAGGCCCCCGGGGCCAACCCCTCAAGGGAGGCTTTTGATCCCATAAGGGGCTTTGTCCCCCCCCTGTCTGCTGGGCCCATAATACTCCCCTCCCCCTTTTTTATGAAAATTTAAAGGTCCCCTCGGGCCGAAACGTCTCATAAAATCCTTCCTCCTATGTGTGGGTTATTTTTATGGGCTTTTTTCCGAATACCCGACATATTATCCCCAAACCGTTATTGTCACCAATACCACTCTTGGGAAACCCCGTCTCGCGTTTTCAAAAAACACGGGCATTTCTTTCCTATAGTCACCAAACCACAAGGATTTCCACCTTATCAGCAAAGAGTGGGACCTTTGTCTTTACGACCACGAAATATTTATCCCGAAACAGTTTAATTATTATGCACCCATAACTCAAGGGAAATAAGTAAAAAATTTTGACTTTTTTCGGTTTATTTTAGGGTTTACACCTAGGGTTTAATTATACTTACTTACCTGTGTCTAAAAAAAAACTAACTTACTCTTTTGGGGCTGAGTAAATTAAATTATTATTAAAAATAAAAAAAGAAGCGCAAAGCCACAAGGGCTTTTTACAGCGCGCAGGGAAGGGAAGGGAACAGGGTTTTGGGGCGGAAAGGGGGGTGGGGGGTTTGATCATTTGGTTTAACAAAAACAGGGGGGCAGGGGATGTGCGGGGGTAGGGGTGGGAAAAAAAGATTAAGGAAGAAAGGGTGAAGGCTCAGAGTTTGTGAAGTAAGTCAGTTTTTTGTCAAAAACTCAGTGGGGAGAGTCCGGATAAAAGGTGGGTCCATCAGTGAAAAGGGAAAGGGTTTAAAGAGAGAGCAGGGGAGCAAAAAAGGACGTTTGGGGGTTTAAATTCTGCGTCTCGTTGATAAAGTGGGCACCCTAACAGAATGTGGTGATGTTATGGAGCCTGGCAATTCCACAGAGGGGGGCAGGGCCCTTCTTCCCCAAAGAGTTACCCCATGGTAAGACGAGTAGGGCCCATTGCGAAAAAAGGGGGAGAGAGTAGTTTCCAACCTCGACACTGGGGGACAAGAAGACTGCCAGCCCCCTATACTGGGTTTAAATGCCCCAAAAACCAAAAAAAATATTTTTAAATGTTTGGGTAAAAAAATCGGCATAGCCAAATTTGGGATACGGAGGACAAGGGGTGGGGGTTGTATAAAAAATTTCGTATAGCCTGTAAAGCCCCTAAGGATTTAAGAAAACCCAAACAAATGATGACACGGGATAAAAGAAATAGGAAAAATTTGCTCCCAAAATGGCATAAAATTTCCGCATTTAAAAAAAAACTACCCAAAAGAAAGAAAAATGCCCTCGTATAAAGGCTTTTCCCAAAAACACTGCTGGAAATCCTCACCATCAGAAGATTTAAAGAGCCACTGTGAAACACTGCAATGGCATGAAAAATGAAGGGGAAAAGGGGGTCAAAAAAAGAGGCAGGAAGCGACCATGGCGGGTTGGGCTTTCGAGCAAGGGAGAGAAAAAGGGAACAGACCGAACGGGGAACCCCAGGGGGGTGGGAAAAAAATGAGTTTGCTACATAAACCCTGAAAGGGGGTAATTAAAGTGAAGACAAGAGCGAATGTGGGCAAAAAAAGAGAGAAGGGACGGAAAGAGGGGGGGGGTGGCAAACAAATAAAGAATGTCTACTAATATCAGTGACCTTTCTTTTAAATGGAAGGTTTGGGGAAAGATCAGGGAGAGCGTACAAAAGTAGCAAAGGGCAAGGGGCATCACGGGGGAGGGATAAGGAGGGAAAATTCGCTTCTGCAAAGGGGCCTAAAAGGGGGAAGAGCAAAAGCCCCAAAGGGCCAAAAAACGTAACCCTTGGGGTGATGAAGGGGGTTAAGGCTAGAGAGAGTAGCGGGAGGGGCCGTGAATAGATTTCCCTTTAATCAATTTTCGTTTAAAATGAGGGGGGGAAAATGTGGGGCGAAGGGAGTTGGGACGATCAGCTCCCCATGAAAGATAAAGAAAGGGGGTTTTAAGAAGTTTCCAGGGGCTGGACAATTTTGCCTTCAGGGGGTTTAATGTGTTTTTTTCCAGGAAAACCCCTACGGTCAAAGAGGAGGCCCAAAAAAACTGACTGTATCACGTTCAGGAAAAGGGGGAGCCATAGAGGGTAAAAAAGGATGATGGAGATAAAACAGAGCATCTATTTGAAAGAAAATTGGGTGGTTTTGGTGCGGGAAAAAATTTAAACCCCTGTGTGGTGCCCAAGGGGAAACAGGGGTGGGACCGCTTTGCTGGAAGAAATTGTGATGAGGTGAAGTCAGCGCCTACACAGGCAATAGTGAAGTCATCAAAAATAGAGGGGATGACAAAATATTTGTTTGGAAGATAGGGGCCCAAATCTTTTATCGAAAGGGAAAAAAAAGTGTTGGACTCAAAACACCCCGGGGGGAAACCCACCTTAGTTTGGGTTTAAAGTCGGGGGAAAGCACTTTTATTAACCCGAACAGGAAATGCCTGTCAGTTAAAAATTTTAAAGGGGAAAGGAGGGTTTAAAATTCCCTCGGGGGCCTAAGGAGGGGGTTTGGGGCAAAAATATTAAAAACCTCCAAGTTGTTTATATCCCCTTTTTAAGGTCAAAAAAAAAGGCAATAACTGATTGGTTTTTCGCAAAGGCATTACGAACATACGTACCCAAGCATAGAAAGGGGGGTCTATGGTAAAACCCCCCCTTACGAAAGCCTTTTTGACTAGTGGAGAGACTTTTGTGTGTTTTAAAATACCCCCACTAAATGTCTTTTTACCAGGGGGTTCCATCACTTTGAAAAATTTGGCACTGGTAAGAGAAAAGGGACTATAGTGGGACCTTTAAAAATTTTGGTGCCTTTTACCGGATACCTCACAAAAACCCAACCCAAATTTCGTGAAAAATTTTAAAAGTCACTAATAAACAAACGGGCCCCAAATGAAAAAAGCACCACCTTCCTTAGCTGGGACTTCAACCAACCTTGGTTTACTAAAGATCAGCCTGTAACTGTTTTCATCAACAATATGAACAAAACACTTCTCATACCAACAATAACTAAACCAACCGGGCTCACTGAGACAAGTGAAACCCCTAATAGACCACATATGAACCAATATACTGGGCCCCCCTTTAAAATCAGGGATAATCACAGATGCACAAAGGACCACTACCCTACCTTCCTCCTGACAAAAAAATTAGAAAACCCAACCACTTGAATACAACAAAGTCTATTTAGACCCCTTTACGGGCCTCAGTAAGGAATTTCCACAGCTAAACCTAGAGACTGTTGTTTTGGCCTACAAAATTTTCCCCAAAGGGCCAATGGTTTTGATGACGGACGGGACATCTTTCTTAAAAAAAATTACTTGGGGACTTTTACAACAAACTTTGCCCCTACAAAAAAAAAAAACCGTTTCACAAACAAAGGGGCTTGGTTGCCCATGGCTAACCAGCCCCTTCTGAAATCCATTGCAAGAAAAACCAATATAAAAAAGAAAATATAGACAGGGCTTAATACACAAAGATATTCTTAAACAATATTTTATCACTCTCACCCAAAGTAATAAAAAAAGCCAAACAACTATACTATCCATTAGATTCCCCGACACTAAAAGGGGAAAATAAAAAAGGGCCTGGAAAAAAATCCCCTCAATTTTTAGGGGCCCCCCAAACTGAGAAAAACCAAGAATATTGGGCCTAAATAAACCCAATGAAACACCAATACACCCCCCTGACCAGCTAAAAAAGATAAACATTCCTTTCCAAACATTGGATCTAAACTCGCCAGTAAAATTTCCCCCATACCCTTTCCCATTGGGGACTACCTTGGGTGGAAATTTCCCTAATTCCATCTATCTTGCACCAACGGCCCACGGGGGTCATTTAGATCCCTAAAGCAATTTTTAAAAAAAACTCGGGGAATTGTCTCATGTCCCCCCCATTTCTGTACAGCGAGGGGCCCCCGTCCTTTTGCATGCTAAATTTTATTAATTTTTAACAAGTCAAAGGGGACAACACCTTCCCGAAAAACTCAAGATGGGAAAGGGGTTTCACCAAACTAAAGGTGGTGACCCAAAAGACTTTAAAAAACTATAGGCCAATATCAACTTACCATTTCTATTCCCCAAAAACTTTTAGAAAATTGTCACAGGAGCCCGAAATTCCCCTTTTTAAAAAAAACGGCCTTCCAAAAACATACTCAAACCCCCGCCCCGTTTGGATTCAGGAAAAAAAAAAAAGCACTAATGAAGCCCAAACATAAAAAAAGCGATTTTTGCTTTAACAGATGGAAAAAAAGGAATATCCACTGGAATTTTTTTTGAAACCCAAGAAAAGCTTTTGACACAGTAAACCACGAAAACCTACTCCACAAAATTGACCATACCCTTTTAAGAGGGCCCGGGGCTTTTCTTATTTCAAAACTTACATTACTAATAGGGTTTTAGTACGTCACCATTAAAGGGCAAGCACAGCAAACCCGGCCCCTTGATACTGGGGGTTCCGCAGGGAAAATGGGCCTTGGGCCCCTGCTCTTCCTCAAAATACATCAATGCCTACCAAACGTATCCCAAAAACCTAAAACCCATTTCTTTGCGGAAAGGGCACGAATTTGTCATCTCTCACCCAATCTTGCCACCCTTAACACCATTGTTAATGAGGGGTTTATTAAAAAAATCGACTTGGATGACAGCCAACAAACTTCGCTTAAAAAACTGACAAAACTTACTTATTAAAAAAATTTGGGACAGAGCAAGATGCAAAAAAATTAAAAATTTAAATTTACAACACCTTTAAATTTCCAGAAATAATGGGGGAAAAAATTTTTAGGCCTTTTAAAAATTTACAATAACCCGAAATTTCAGCACCCAAAACCGCATATAGCCAAAAAAATATCCAAAAAGGGTTTGGGGTCCTCTCCAAGAAATTTTTCTTTCAAAGTGCGCAAAAAAGCCCTTCCCCACACTATACCACTCACCTATTTTTCCATACCCCCACCTATGCTTTTTTTGCTTTGGGGGTTTAACTGGGAGCAACACACCAAAAGCCCTAAAAACCCCCAAAAAAAAGCTGCAGAAAAAAAGTCCTAAAAACCCATCCCTGGCAGCACACCCCCCCCCCTCTCAAGATTTTAAACTTACTCCCCGTTCAGGGACATCCACACTTACTAAATGTGCAAAACCCATATTAAAAGGACCTTTAAATCTAATATTTAACCTTGACCTTAAACGCTTTCTTGATAGTTTTGACAGAACCCACAGGGATAACAAAAAGAAACAAACATCTCTAAAAAACATTCCCGTGTCCGGGGCTAAACCTTTTTCAAAAAATTTAATGAAAGCAAAGGCCCCAAAAACTGGAATAAACCCCACCCGAGAACTCTAGAACTGCAGACACATTCATCACCTTTAAAACTCCCTTAGAAAACATCTTAAACTCCTGATAGCCCCGTAACCCAAGTTTACGAATACCCCCGGGGGTTCAAAACCCTTTCCTCGCCCCCTCATTTGACCCAAAAAAAATATTAAAACTCATTTAATTTTAAAAATCCTGGATACTCCAATACTGAAACTATATACTGGTTTTAAAACAAAAGCATTCACATTTTTTAAACTCACAAAAAAGGGATTTAGGGCACTTAGCCAAAAATACCAACTTACCTTCCCTAATTTGTAATAATTTTTTTATTTTTAAAAATTTAAAAAAATATGCCCGAAAAGCCTTTGCCATGCTAAACGTTCTAGTGGTTTCACTCTGTAATCTCAAATTTTTCTAAAATGTTAAAACCCAAAAAATTAAAACCCAAAATTTTTTTTAAAACTCAGCATTGTAATCCTTTTAGAGGAAAAAAACCCTTTTAATTTTAATTTGAATTTGAATGTCCTTTTATTTCTGGTTTTCGGGGAAAGGGGGAACAAGGCGGATTTTCCCCAGGGGTGGAAGAAAATTTCCTTTTTGACCCAAAAAAGGGTTTAAAAAGGGCGTAAAAAAGGGGCTTTCAAGGGCTGGTGAAATTTTAAAATTTTTTAGGAAACAAATATGAATGTCGTCGGGGCCCGCGGCCCCCTTTATCGGGAAGTGAAGTTTTTGGGCCCCCAGTTTTTAAAATGTAAAAGGGAATTATACTGTTCTTTCTTGGAGAAAAAAAGTCCAAGGGTGCTAACTCTCTGGGGAGACTTTGAGGAAAAAAAATGAGGGGCATAGAGGGGGCCCCTGAAAATACGGAAACCCGATGATTGCCAATTTTAAAATTTGGGGAACATTAGTGGGTTTTTTCCCAAATCAACCCCCGGGAACCACAGAAAAGGAGCCCCCTCAAGGGGAAAAATTTACCACTCCCGTTCTCGTACTTTTTTCCCGACTGCACTCCCTAGAGGGAACAGAGGTGAGGTGGAGACAAAATCTCGCCAGCAATGCATTTAGCATCACGGGTTACACGGTGAGTTGATTTTCGCCCCTTTTGCTTAAAAAACAAGAAGTCTCTCCATGGTTTATTTTAAATTGGGACCTTCCCCCTGGGAGCGCAAATTTAAAAAAATACTGCAAAGACACAAGCAGGAGACCCCCCAAGGCACGCAAATTTTTAGAATGCCTGCCCCAAATTTGGGGTTTTTAGAATGAGAAGCTGCAGTTTTAAAAAGGGGGACGAGAAGAGGGGGTTTAAAACCATCAATGGGGGGACAAGAAGGGGAAACCTTTTCTAAAAACAGTTTTGTTTGAGAAAGGGTTCCCAAAAAGGCCCCGATCAAAATTTCCCCATGGGATACAAGAGGGGTGAATTGAAGGGGGAAATAAGAAAGATTGGGGAAAAAAAAAGCTGTCCGGGAGAAAAAGACCAGGAGAAGTCTAATGCGGCGGAGGGGAAAAGGGAGACTGAAAAGAAACGATGCAAAGAGGAGTGTGATTTCCCAGGATCAAAATGGGGGTGAGTACCTGTATTTAAAAAAATGGAGGGAGTGGGTGGGGAAAAAAAAAAGGGCCCCTAAATGAAATTTCCAAAGGGAATCACAGTGAGACCCCCCCCCGAGGGAAAAGTGGGCTTTTTAAAAACGCCCAAATAACGAAGGGGGTGGCATAATTTATTAAAACCCGAAAGGCAAATCCGAATAGATAAATTCCTGAGAAGGGGAGAGATATAAAGGGAAAAGAGTGTAAACCCCCCCTATGCAAGTGGATACGGGGTTTCTGTGTAAAAGCAGCGAAGTACAAAAAAATAGCTGATGGTAAAAGAATTTCATGCGTAGAAGAAGGGGGCCCTTTTATTAAAGGTCCCATTTGGAAAAGAAACTGAAGAATACAATATTTTATAGCCGAATGGGAGAAAATTAAAACAGCGAGGTAAATTTTTGGTTTTCCCGGGAACAAACACCAACAGGTAAAACTGGGAAAGTAACAAACTGAAGCTCACCCGATTACCCCTTTGGGGGGGCAAATAATTTCCCCTTAAATTTTAAACCATGAAATTGGCAATGAAAAAGATACCTGAAATCTGCAGGTAAAGGTTTTTTACGGGCTAGAAGGGGGTTTGGGAAAAATCCCAATTTCGGAGGCAGCGGAAAAATGTTCAAACAGTTTAAGGGAAAGTGCGTTTGAAAAAAAGGGGGTTTCGGGAGATGGGGGAGAGGAGAGAGAAAAGGAAAAAGAGGGGGATCAGTTTTCCATTTATGGTTTGGTCCTGCAAAATATTCAGAGATTGCTTTAAGTGTTTTGGGGGGGTTTAAGACGTTTTATGGGAGGCAAAATTGGAGATGGGGAGGGGAAAGGGTGTTTTTAAAATTGGAACTGTAATGGGGGCTGTAACCCGGTGGGGGGCGAAAGGGTGGAGGGAACTGGAGAAGTGTGGAAAGGGACAGAAGAGGCAGAAACCTGGGAGGTGGCAGAAGAGGAAGAAACTTTGGAGGGAACAGGGAGGAAGGTACAGTACGAGGAGGAGGGTGAACCTCTACACTTGTAACAGAGCCAGTGAGAGGGGAAGAACCAGGTACAGAGACAGAGAAGGTAAAATGAGGAGGTGGAAGAAGGGAAGGAGGGGTTAAAGGACCTTTTTTTGACTTCGAGAAGGAGAGGACGATTGGAGGAGGTGTCATACGAGATCTCGTCGATACTGAGGCTTGTGAGGGAGAACACGAAGAAGCGGGAACAGACTGAGACGTTGAAGTAGGGACGTCTGAGCCTAGGACAGCAAAAGAATTAGATACAGGAGTGACTATGGGAGTAGATAACCACAGAGGAGGCTGCAGAAGATGGGCCCCCAAAAGTGGGGGGACTTTTTTAAAACAGGAAATAAGAAACACGAGGTACCCCCCTTGGGAGGGGGAGACAGAAACCCCCGGGCAAAAAGGGAACCTTCACCTCTTTAGGTAACATTTTTTCCCGCTCATTTAAAAGACTTGGCAGCATCGAGAGTACGAAGGGTGAGCCTCATACAATGAAGCAAGAGGGAGGTCGATTGCAAAATGTATTAGAAGGTTATGGGCACCACAGACTGAAAAATTTTTTCGCTGGAGGCCCAAAAATTGCCAGAAAAATTTCTACACTTTTTGCGGTGTGGGGATCACCTTTAAAACTTGTAACCGAGTCCTGTACATAAACTGAGGTGGAATTCATGGCTGTCAAAAGTTAAAGAGCCACATTGCAGGGTATTCTTCCCTGGGGCGGGAATTACATAAGTGTCTCCCTTGAGGATTGGGGATCTTGGATTTTCCAGCTGTTCAGAAGTAAATGCCACTTTCGGGGAAATTTTTTTTGAACTTGGTAAAGCAAATGAGGGTACCACAACAAGAATTGGGGGAATATGTTTTTCAATAGTAAAGGGAAACAGTATCGATAGGGAAAGAAGAAAAGATCAGGGCTTGGGTAGCATTCTGTACAGTGATATGCCTACCGCCTTAAGAGCATAAAAAGAAAATTTTTTCCCAAAACATGGCATTGGGTGCCTTGCCAATATGTGGGCGAAAAAAAGACATAGAGGAAAATCGGGCTAAATGAAAAATTTAGCCATTGTGCATTCGAAACTGAGGTGGAAAGGGGGTCAGGATGTGTCGATTTTTTCTAGAAGAACAGAAGGTAGAGAATATCATCAACAGGGAAAAGTCGTTGGGGTTTAGGGGTGGGGCCAGGTTGGTCCAACATGGGAAAGGGGCCGGGGAATTGCTGCACCCTAGAGGGGAGGCCGGAAGATAGGGCAAAGGAAGTGGGAGGCAATAATCGAAGAGTCCTCAGGCCTCAGTACCTGAAGCGGGTGAGGGGAAAAAACACCGGCAAAAAGGTACAGAGGGGTGAGGAGCAGAAACCCCTCCCGCCCCAAAAGGGCCTCACACCGCAAGGCGAGACAGCATGGAACCCATGCCATTCCCCTACCCATCATCTAGTAAACCAGCAATCCGGGGATAGCACCTCACTCTGCCGAGCTACCTCAGGGGCAAAAGAGAGGGCTACCGGTTTCACCACAAAGCATCCCTCCTTCAGACACCACCCCCGAATCCAAAAAGGTGCTTCCGAGAACACCCGTCCCCCAAGAACCCCAAAGCCACCCCCCCGGGATCCCGGGAGAGGGAGGGGGACACCCCCAGGCAATCCAGATTCCCCCAAAACTACGCAAAACTAAACCAGACTGAAGTGGAAGATTAAATGAATTTTTTTATGAAGAGCCACAAAATTTGATTAACACAAGCCTATCCATGTTATCCTGACCCCAAATGACTTCGAACGGGCGATAAATGACATGCCCAGCATTTTGCCCCAGGGCCCAGACTCAGGGAACTCTGTTTCATCAAGAATGCAAAAAACCCCCTATCACGAGCCTTTTCCCTTTTCCTAGGGAAAGGGGGAGCATGGCACGGGGGTCGCCCCACATTACAAAAACCAACAGACATAGCCCCACCCCAAAAAGGGGGCATAAAGCAACACAAAGAAAACAGACCAATAGCACTAAAATCCCATACATAAAAATCTTTGAAAGGGGCCTAAGAACAAAATCACCCCCCACTAGAAACCCATCATTACACAACCCCGGGCAACATGGGTTTTAACGGGTCGTCCTGTCTGTCTCAAATATTTGGATCACTAGCAAGGGCCAAATGCACAGAAACAAAAAGAATCAGATTTAATAATACAGACTTTTCAAAAAACCTTCGACAAGTGTGACCAGGCGTAATAGCGCACAAAAAAAAAGCATGCTAAAGGAAAAACAGGAAAAGTCGGTCGATGGATCTATAATTTTCCCCACTAACAGAACAAGAAGGGAGAGTCAAAAAGAGTAAATCCGAGGGAGGGGCCCCTGAAAAGCCTTTTCCACAAGGCACATACCCCTCCCATCTTGTTCCCCATCCCCCATATCGACTAGACAAGGATGTCGCCCGCACCGTGTCTTCCTTTGCAGATGACACCCGAATTGCATGACTGTTTCATTGCAGACATGCAAGGCTCCAGGCGGGCTCAACCAAAACCCCCAAAAAAAATAAAATTTTAACTGGGGAAAAATTTCAATTCTCAGTTGGTAAACACGAGGAAATTAAAATTTCATAGGGGTACAAAAAAAAAAATTTGGCCACAAAAAAGAGCAAAAAACCAACGTCAAAGACCTGGGAGTGATCAGTCGGAGGATCTCACCCTTCAAGGACCCAAAAATTGTATCGATCGCATCTGCAGAAAAATGACAGGATGGATAATGAAACCTTCAAACGGGATGCCAAAACCCATTTATGACATCTTCAGGTCACTTGTTCTATCTAGGCTGGAATATTGCTGCACACTAACATCACCTTTCAAGGCAGGTGAAATTGCTACCTAGAAATGTACAGAGAACCTTCACGGAAACGCATAACGGAGATAAAACACCTAAATTACTGGGAGCGCTTGAGTTCCTAAACCGTATCCCTGGAACGTAGGCGGGAGAGATACATGATTGTATACACCGGGAAAAATCCTAGAGGGACTAGTACCGAACTTACACACGAAAATCACTCACTACGAAAGCAAAAGACTTGGCAACGATGCAACATCCCCCCAATGAAAAGCAGGGTGTCCCCTACACGTTTTAAAAGACCAAAACAATAAGTTCAGGGGGGCCCCAGACTTTTTCAACTGCCTCCCAGCATACATAAGGGGGATTACCAACAGACCCCTGGCAGTCTTCAAGCTGGCACTGGACAAGCACCTAAAGTCGGTTCCTGATCAGCCGGGCTGTGGCTCGTACGTTGGTTCGCGTGCAGCCAGCAGTAACAGCCTGGTTGATCAGGCTCTGATCCACCAGGAGGCCTGGTCACAGACCGGGCCGCGGGGGCGTTGACCCCCGGAACTCTCTCCAGGTAAACTCCAGGTAAACTTACGAGGTGATATAAAAAAGACCTGGAAGACCCTATCAGAAATTCTGGGAACAAAAAAGATATCACGAAATAGCGAAATAAAATTAGCAAAATCAGATGAACCCCAACTTCCACCAACAGAAACAGCAAACAGACTCAATGATTTCTTCTCCACTATAGGACAAAACCTTGTCAATAAAATCCCAAGCTCATACCCCACCAAATGACTACCTCACTGGCAACTACCCGAACACACTGTTCCTAGCTCCGACTAACCCATACTTAGTCTCCATTATTATCAACGCACTAAAAAACAAGGCAGGAGATTTAAATACCTTACCACCCTTTATATACAAAAAAGTGTCACAAGTACTATCACCAACATTGCAACACTCTTTTAACAAAACCATTGAATCCTCCACCTTCCTACAGTTCTCAAAATAAACAAGGGTCACCCCGATCCATAAAGGAGGAGACCAAACAGAGTTAAATAACTATAGGCCAATATCCAATTTACACCCTCTCTCAAAAATCTTTGAAAAATTAATTCATAAACGAATCTACTCCTACCTCATCTCCCAAAACATTCTCAACCCCGTCAATTTGGGTTCAGGCCTAATAAAATACTAATGATGCTATATGCACATGCTAGAACATATATACACTGCAATAGAGAAAAAGAAGTCCCACTGGGATCTTCTTTGACTTACGTAAAGCTTTTGATACAGTTGAACCATGACTTGCTCCACGTAAAATTGTCAACTATGGTATTAGAGGGCACTCCCTCAACTAACCTCAAGTCAACCTCACAACAGAAGCCAATATGTGTACGCAAATGGGGCAAGCTCTTCCGCTCAACCAATTACAGTTGGTGTCCCACAGGGAAGTGTCCTTGGCCCTCTTCTCTTTCTCCTATACATAAATGACCTACCAAAAGCTTCGCAATTACTCAAACCCACACTTTTTGCAGATGACACTACATACGTCTTCTCTCACCCGAGCCCAGTCACGCTAGCCAATACTGTAAACACCGAATTACAGAAAATATCTACCTGGATGAGGACTAACAAACTTACACTAAACATTGACAAAACCTACTTCATTCAGTTTGGTAACAGAGCTACAGATGTACCTCTTAACATAATGATAAACAGATCACCTATCACAAAGCTAACAGATGGAAAATTCTTAGCCTGGAGTTTACCTGGAGAGAGTTCCGGGGGTCAACGCCCCCGCGGCCCGGTCTGAGACCAGGCCTCCTGGTGGATCAGAGCCTGATCAAACCAGGCTGTTGCTGCTGGCTGCACGCAAACCAACGTACGAGCCCCAGCCCGGCTGATCCGGAACTGACTTTAGGTGCTTGTCCAGTGCCAGCTTGAAGACTGCCAGGGGTCTGTTGGTAATCCCCCTTATGTGTGCTGGGAGGCAGTTGAACAGTCTCGGCCCCTGACACTTATTGTATGGTCTCTTAACGTGCTAGTGACACCCCTGCTTTTCATTGGGGGGATTGGGGCATCGTCTGCCAAGTCTTTTGCTTTCGTAGTGAGTGGGTTTTTCGTGTGCAAGTTCGGTACTAGTCCCCCCCTAGGATTTTCCAGGTGTATATAATCATGTATCTCTCCCTCCTGCGTTCCAGGGAATACAGGTTAGGAACCTCAAGCGCTCCCAATAATTGAGGTGTTTTATCTCCGTTATGCGCGCCGTGAAAGTTCTCTGTACATTTTCTGGGTCGGCAATTTCACCTGCCTTGAAAGGTGCGTTAGTGTCAGCAAAAATTCCAGCCTAGATAGAACAAGTGACCTAAAAGAGTGTCATCATGGGCTTGACCTCCCTAGTTTTGAAGGTTCTCATTATCCATCCTGTCATTTTTCTAGCAGATGCGATTGATACAATGTTAGGGTCCTTAAAGGGTGAGTTTCCTCCGACATGATCACCCCCAGTCTTTGACCTGGGAGTGATTATGTCGGAGGATCTCACCTTCAAGGACCATAACATTGTATCAATCGCATCTGCTAGAAAAATGACAGGATGGATAATGAGAACCTTCAAAAATAGGGAGGCCAAGCCCATGATGACACTCTTCAGGTCACTTGTTCTATCTAGGTGGAATATTGCTGCACACTAACAGCACCTTTCAAGGCAGGGGAAATTGCCGACCTAGAAAATGTACAGAGAACTTTCCCCGGGGGCGCATAACGGGGATAAAAAAACCTCAATTACTGGGAGCGCTTGAGGTTTCTAAACCTGTATTCCCTGGAACGCAGGAGGGAGAGATACATGATTATATACACTGGAAAATCCAGAGGGACTAGTACCGAACTTGCACACGAAAATCACTCACTACGAAAGCAAAAAACTTGCAGACGATGCACCAAACCCCCCAATGAAAAACAGGGGTGTCACTAGCACGTTAAGAGACCATACAATAAGTGTCAGGGGCCCGAGACTGTTCAACTGCCCTCCAGCACACATAAGGGGATTACCAACAACCCCTGGCAGTCTTCAAGCTGGCACTGGACAAGCACCTAAAGTCAGTTCCTGATCAGCCGGGCTGTGGCTCGTACGTTGGTTTGCATGCAGCCAGCAGCAACAGCCTGGTTGATCAGGCGCTGATCCACCAGGAGGCCTGGTCACAGACCGGCCGCGGGGGCGTTTTTTTCCCCCGAAACTCTCTCCAGGTAAACTCCAGGTTTTGGGGTTTCGCTCTATTTTGGCCAGAATTTGTTTTGTACTCTGATGAAGATTTAATTTCCTCATGTTTACCATATCTGAGTAATTGAAATTTCTCATCGTTGAACTTCTTTTGTTTTCTGCAGCCCACTGAAAGATTTGGTTGATGTCTGCCTGGAGCTTTGCAGTGTCGCAATGGAAGACACTGTCATGCAGATTCGGGTGTCATCTGAAAGGAAAACGGTGCTTGGCTGACATCCTTGTCTATGTCGGAAAAAAGGATGAGGAACAAGATGGGAGCGAGTACTGTCCTGTGGAACAGAGCTTTTCACCGTACTGCCCCGACTTTTCTCTGTTGACGACACTCTCTGTGTTCTGTTAGTGAGGAAATTTTAGATCCCGACCGACTTTTCCTTTTTCCCTTTAGCACGCATTTTGTGCGCTATTACGCCCTGGTTACACTTGTCGAAAGGGTTTTGCAAAATCTGTTAAAAATTACATCTGCATTCTTTTGTCTTCTAGTGCATTTAGGGGCCTTTTTCGTAGTGTCCATAGTTGAGACAGCAGGACGACCCGTTCTAACCCCTGTTTCCCTGGGTTGTGTAACGAGGGTTTCAATGCTGGGATCTTGTTTTTAGGACCCTTTCAAAGATTTTTTTTGATATGGATGTTTTGCTATTGGTCTGTAGTTCTTTGCTGTTTTTTACTCCCCCCTTTGGGAATGGGGTAGTCTGTTGTTTTTAGTAACTGGGGACCCCCCCGTGCCCATGCTCCCTCTCCATAGGAGGGGAAAAGGTCGTGATGGGGGCTTCTCAGTTTTTAATGAAACAGGTTCCATGAGTCGGGCCCTGGGCAGAGTGCATGGGCATGTCATTTATCCCTTTCGAAGTCTTTTGGGCGTCAGAACACGGATAGGCTTTTTAATCAAATTTTGGGGTCTCTCATAAAAATTCTTTTTGATCTTCGACTCTCATCGGGTTTAGGGGCTTGCAAAACTGAGTCATATTGGGACTTGAGTACTCATCATTTCCTTCTGTCATCTGTTGGGACCCATCTTGTTTAAGAGGGGCCCAATATGGACGTTGTTCTGTTTTTGATTTGGCATAGGAGAAAAAATTTTTTGGGTTTTTCTTTCGTTTTCTTTTATGGCTTTTAGTTTTTCCCCGGATCCTGACTCCTAAAGGATTCTTTTAGTTTAAAGTTCGAGCTTGCTATTTCTCTGACCGTGTCTCCCACGCTTTTCAGATATTTTGACCTTTTTAGCCCTCTGTTATTCTTTTTTCCCTCCCCCTGTAAAGGAGCGCCTGTCTCTTTCTGTTTTACTCTACTCCTCCTTTTTTTTTAGAGGAATAAGCCTTGTGCATACTCGAGTGCACCGAGTTAATCTGTTTTTAGGGATAATTGGGTCTGTGTTGCTTTGTATTCTTCCCACTTATATCGGTTTGGACTTGGGGTTTTCTTGGTCCCCCTTATTTTTTTTTATTTAAAATTTAATTTTTGAATGCTCCCTCTGACTAATTCATTATGTCGGTCTGGGGCTCCGCGCATACATGACTGAACCTCAATTATGTTGTGATCTGAGTATATTGTTTTTGATATGGTGATATTTCTTATCAGATCATCATTGTTAGTGAAGATGAGGTCTAGTGTATTCTCCAGTCTAGTAGGCTCTATTATTTGCTGGTTTAAATTGAATTTTGTGCTAATTTTGTGATAATAGACTCAAATTTCATACACATATACAACAAATTTCTAAGAAAATTTCCAAGACTGTAGGCATACTATCGAAGATACGGTACTATGTTCCACAGTCAGCCCTCCTGACCCTTTATCACTCTCTTATTTACCCCTATCTCACCTATGGAATTTGTGCATGGGGCTCAACAACAATTAACCATCTCAGACCACTAATTACCCAACAAAAGGCTGCAGTTAGAATGATAACAAATTCTCACTACAGGCAGCGCACTCCACCCAATATTCAAAACATCAACCTACTCACCATACAAAAAACCATACTTATTCCCGCACCTATTACATACATAAACACTTAACTCTGATATTAACCCTCCCCTTAAACATCTCCTTGCCAACCTCAACAGAACACCCTGACCAAAACACAAAGGGACAGATCACTCTTTGATTTTCCTCGTGTCCATCTCACGCTATGCAAAAAATCATCACATAAAAGGGGCCCCAAAATCTGGAATTCATTACCTGTAAATATAAAGAAACACTACCGTTTATAAATTCAATCTCTCTCAAAGATCACTTACTCACCCAAAACCAAATAAATACTGAATAGCTGAACCGTATAAATTGTATATCCTAAATGTTACTCACAATTATATCACACAAATGTTAAACCTAGGACCCAATCTAACTTTGTTATTTTTTTAAATACACTACCTAACAGAATACTCCATTCGACTGAATGTACAACAATGCAAGCAACCATATGACCTGTCTTTGTAATACTCATTTGTGCTTTATAGTTATCTGTTTACAATAATGTTTTATCACTGATTTCATCATTGCTTAGTTAATCTTAAGTTAATTTTAAGCCTGCCCGTAATGCTATTATTATTATTATTATTATTAAAGATTCGCCGGTATTCTCCCGGCCCGGGCCTTTTCCAAGTGGTGGCCCGGCCTTGGCTCCCTCTTTAGGGAGTGTCTGAGACCTAAGTCTCCCATGGGAGGAGGCACAAGTACCTCCTCATCTTTGGGACCAACTGTCCCCAGGCCTAGCCACAAGCTAGGCCTCTCTGGTCTGCCATCCTCGCCCCAAGGGGGCAAATGGGAATGACAGTTTTATGAGCTAAACGCTCGGGCTTAGGCACCTACCCTACCCTAGAAGGGTTAGGCATGGTGTCGATGCCCCGTAATGCTATGCATGTAAGTGGCTTTGGCATGCTGCTCTTACCTGTATTTTTTTGTACCTCTGTATGTATGCTAAAATTACTAAATACATAAATAAATAAATAAATAAATCATGGATAATATTTTATTATTATTATTATTATTATTATTATTATTATTATTATTATTATTATTATTATTAGTTTTTACTTATGATGATGATGATGATGAGATGATGATGATGATGATGACGATGATGATGATGATGATGATGATGATGATGATGATGATGATTGATGATGATGATGATGATGATGATGATGATGATGATGATGATGATGATGATGATGATGATGATGATGATGATGATGATGATGATGATGATGATGATGATGATGATGATGATGATGATGATGGGTGGTACCATCAATGACGCATGTCTCTGCTCAGGTGTTACATCTCGCGCCAAAACTTGTGTTGTTTTACAGTGTGTGTGGAGAGGTGGCAGCCAGGACTCTCGACTCCAGGAACACCGTCCATTATGACACTCTCATCGAGAATACGTGTGAAAATAAATGGAATAAGGCATTTACCACGTTTTGATTGGTTGGGGAAGCCGTAGAAGCATCAAGGAAAGAGAGATTACTAGGAGATAGGATGTATTACAAGTTAGTATTTGTTGCAGTATTTCGATGTGTTGATGATGGTATCCTCATACTTTTAGTATTTATTTGGTTACCAGAGTTCACTGCATTAACATTACCTAGACAAGGTTTTGTTCATGAATATATCCATACTCAGAGATGTTTTGTAACTTGGTAGGTCCTCACACCCAACTAGTAAAGTTTATTTAGGTACAGATTCATGTAAGTTCAATTATCATACATAGTTTAAAATGTTAACTTATCTAGGATAACACACAAAGTCAGACGAAGTGACTTATTCAAAGACCCTAATGGAAATAAGTAACTGACTTCTGTTGGGCTCTCCATAGTAATATACATGTTATAATGCAAGACATTTGTGAAAATCTAACGTATGTGTAGCTATACTTGAATAAACTTAATTATTTCTACTAGTGTATGTGCCTCTTTTTAATGTCACACATATATACTTCAGTGATGCTATTTGCTAGTTTCACTTAAAACTGTTTCTAAGCCAGTATCTGTCCATATGTTCATTGTAGATGAATGGTTCAGAGAACCGACACGTTGATAAATTAGACACATGTGCAACTCATGGGTATCTTTATTAAGGAAACGTTTCGCCCACACAGTGGCTTCATCAGTCCATACACAGGAGAAGCTTGAAGAATAGGAGAGAGTGAGGTAATCAGTCCCTCAACCTTGAGTCGATGTGGTCAGTCCATCAATCTTGAATAGAATACGGCATATGGGCGGAGAAGGAGCTTATAAACCATAGGCAGGAGAGGTGCAGCAGTCATAGGTGGTGTCACATTTGTTCAATGTGGAAGTAGGTCGTCCCAAGGGTTAGCAAGCGAAGAATTCCCAATTATGGTTCTGTGAACCATTCATCTACAAACCTGTCAGACACTGCAACTTCTTGGGATCTTAATACAGTGGACCCCCTGTTAACGAACTTTTTTCATTCCAGTAGTAAGTTCAGGTGCCAGTAATGACCGAATTTTTTCCCATAAGGAATATTGTGAAGTAGATAGTCCATTTCAGACCCCCAAACATACACGTACAAATGGTACTTACATAAATACACTTACATAATTGGTCGCTTTGGAGGTGATCGTTAAGCGGGGGTCCACTGTACTTGGGAATTCTTCGCTTGCCTAACCCTTGGGCACGACCTACTTCCACATTGAACAAATGTAACACACTTATGACTGCTGCCCCTCACCTGTCTACGGTTTATAAGCTCCTTCTCCGCACTTATGCCATATTCAAATTAAATATTGATGGACTGACCACATCGACTCAAGGTTGAGGGACTGATTACCTCATTCTCCTCCTATTCTTCAAGCTTCTCCTGTGTATGGACTGATGAAGCCACTGGGGCGAAACGTTTCCTCAATAAAGATACCCAAGAGTTGCACATGTGCCCAATTTATCACCATGTGTTCATTGCCATGTGTACCAAATGCCAATAACCCTAACTCGTCAAAACTCGCATAAACTTTCTATAAAAAAAGCTGGAATATGCATCACTTAGAAAAAGACTTCCTACCTTCATCATAAAGTAACCACCGAACCCGTTGATGTTGTGTGTCTACAAGAGTGCAGAGCCCCTGAAAAATCCCAACCCCCTAAATTACCACATTTGTTGCATATAACCTTCAATCAAACTAACTCTTGTGTTCTATATATTAAAAAATCGCTTCCCCATCAACTTCTTGCACACAAGAAAACAGAGGGGTTACAATATCACGGTGTTAGGATTTATATAGGGAACTCTGCTCCTCACATATTTAACTTGTATGCTCCTGCTGATAAATTTAATTACTTGGAGCTCCCAACTTGTGCTCATTCTGAGCCTACTCTTTTTATTGGCGATTACAAATGCAGACACAAAAGCATTGGAAACTCACAGTTTGGGAATCGTAATGGCAATCAACTGTTGTCACTCTTAAACAGTCATGATAATGTCCAAATTGTAGGTGATCTTGAACCCACACATATCTATGGAGGCGTCCTTGATCTGTGCCTGGGCTTCACATTACTTCTGCCACTGTGAGTCTTCCATTGTAACAGATATAGCGTCTGATCATTTCCCTAGGCTAACCTCACTAGATATTTGTAATACTACTATCCTTCCTGGTGGGATATTCAAAGGGAAACGTTTTAATTTTCCCCACTGATCACATGATGACTTTGTTGCACATGTGACTGACTGGTATAATTCCTATGAGTGTTCCTCTGTAGAGACCTTTAACAATGATCTTGTGAGCAGTATTCAGAACTACTTAGAGCCGCCACTGAAACCTTTTGGGTACTCAAACCCAACAAACTTCCATAATAATCATACCTCCTTCAAAAACCATACTTATTACAATGTTTCCCTAAACTTCGTACACTGAAACGTACTGCTCGCAGACTGGGCCTAGCCTATAGAAAACATCGTACCCCTGGAATGCTGAGGCTCTTCCAAACTGCCCTTGCTGCTGCCAGAGAGCGTAGACAGAGCTGTGGCAAACAGACTGGGAAAAAATTGTCAAGGGTCTTAATGCTCACACCCCACTTCCCGGGGCTTGGAGGGACATAAATAGAATTAAGGGTAACAGAACGGGGCAGATCGCGCACCCTCATCCCTTACATAGGGCAAAATGATTAGTCAGTGCTTGGGCTGCTACATCTAGCTACGACAATCTTCCCAGTACCCACAGGCAAAATTAAATGACAAATATGATGCAAGGGAGAGACTTGTTTGCTTTATGCTCAGCAAGGCAGATGATTGCAACATTCCTTTCACTAATTATGAACTTGATGCAGCACTAACTAAGGGCAACTCCACGTCACCTGGTGAGGATGGTATTACTTACAACATACTCAGATTGCTGTGTCGAGTACCAGGTAATCCATTACTTGACCAACAGCCTCATCATTCCAATTCCTAAGCCCAATCAACAAAATGCATTTCGACCAATATCTCTTACTAGCTGCTTGTGTAAAACATTTGAGAGAATGATTCTTAATCGTCTCATTTTACAGAATCAAACAATTTTTTGTCTCCCCGGTTACATGGTTTCATGCGGGAAAGGGAGCGTGCATCATTGCATGCCACCTTTCTCACCCTGCACACTGACAGCTCATACACTACCTTCCTTGACCCTAAATCCGCTTTCGATGTAGCCAACCGACATGTAATCATTAGTGAACTTGCCAGAATGGATGTTGGAGGATGGCTTCTCCGCTGGATTAAAGGCTACCTGTCCCAACAGAAAATCGTCTGTGTTGTTCCAGGGACATAGAAGTGTAACTAAAGATTTTTGAATTAGGAACCCCACAGGGAGGTGTGCTCATCCCACGCTGTTCAATATTCTAATTAATGCATTACTTAATGCTATGCCTAGTCAGCCCCATCATTATGTGATTAGTTTTGCTGATGATATAATGATTCACACCACCGGTTTCTCCAACACCCAAAACATTCTTAATCATGTACTAGCCTCGTGTCAGGACCTCGGTTGATAATCTCTACTGATAAAACAAAGATACTCAATAGGCGTCCTCCTCGACAGAGAGGCACAGTTCATCAGATCCAATTGCATGATGGGTCTCTTCTAGAATATGTAAGCAGATACAGGTATCTAGGTTTTGAGGTTCCACTACTTGGACCTGTTGTAACAAGACTTTGTCGCCAATACAAAGAACGACTAAGAGCACTTAGAGTTGTGGCAGGCTTCACCCCAGGTATGGTGCTAATGTTAAAATTGTGAAAATGATGTATCTTGTTTATATTAGATCATTGGTTGATTATTGCTGCGCCACTACTTGCTCTTGTGTCTGACTGGAAGCTTGGAGGGCGGGAAAAAAACTGCAAAACGAAGCAATGAGGATCATTTTAGGATGCCCTCATACTGTCAGAATTTTAAATATGCAAAAAGAACTTGATTTCCAACATCAGAGATCGTGTTACTGAAAGAAATATCCTATTGGGGTTAATATGCTCAGGCAAGCTCATTAAAACCCCCTGCACAGAAGCCCTCCAAACTTTCCTCAGCACTGGTAAAACACTCCTCCAGATGGATCAAAAAAAACTGGAACCGACCTCCGCATGAATCAGATACATGATCTATGTCAAGTAAGGCAACAGCGGCATTTCCCTCCGCTCCATGGAATATTACCCCTTTCCAAACTACCATTCCTCCATTTCCCTCCAAACTACTTCTTAAATCACAACCAAAACTTCGCTTTGAAGCCAAACATGGGGCCTTAAGCTGTATTGATAACTTATCACACAACACACACTCTCGCAAATTATTTACGCTGATGGTTCTGTTCACCAATCCACGGGTGCAGCTGGTAGTGCTGCTGTTGTCGTACAGAGTAAAGGCTCTCTTAAAGAAATTGGGGGCACGCATCAAAATTGGCCTCTACCCTTCAACAGAACTGTTTGCCATACTCCTTGCACTGAAATGCATCTATGTATCAAAGATTGACAGTTTAATTGTAACTGATTCTCTGTCATCCATAAATGCTCTCAACTATTAAGCATAAATTGTTGCATGCTTGTGTCAGAAGCCAACACAGGTATGGTAGGATTGTGACAGTGGAGTCAGAGTGCACATGCTGTGGATTCCATCTCACATTGGTTTTTCAGATGCATGATAGAACTGATAAATTGGCTAAGCTGTATGCTTTCAAAGAGGAGTAGTTTACAATCTTGGCTTTTTCAGGTAGTAGTTTGAGAAACAATAATACGAAAAGAACTTCACTGAATTTTATGGACTTAAGGCTCAGGGAGATTGACACCAGTGAGTCCATCTATCATCATTCTATCATGCAGGAGGAGCCACATGTCTATGGTGCATCCAACAAAATAAGCAGACTCTTGGATGTCACTACTGCCGCCCGCTCCGGCTGGGTTACAAGTATCTTAGGCAGGTTAAATCACCCACCACCAGATGTAGACCAAACGAAATGTAAACTTTGCCAGATGGACTATTGTCACAACCCTGCGTCATTATGTACTGGAGTGTGATAAAATTAATGAATTTAGAAACAACTCGCTCAGAAATGTCAAGAAATGGCAAAGTACTTTATCCACAGTGGTATATTGCAGACCATTCTGGAAAATACCCTGACTTGCTAGCTGTAAATAAAGCATTAAACCCCATGTGTGCATGTGTGTGTGTGTGTGTGTTTTGTGTGGTGTGTGTGTGTGTGTGTGTGTGTGTGTGTGTGTGTGCACTCACCTAGTTAAGATTGCAGGTCGAGGGCCAAGCTCCTGTGTGTGTGTGTGTGTGTGTGTGTGTGGTGTGTGTGTGTGTGTGTGTGTGTGTGTGTTTGTGTGTGCGTGTGTATGTGTATGAGTGTATATGAGTGTGTGTGTGTGTGTACTCGCCTAGTTGTACTCACCTAGTTGAGGTTGCAGGGGTCGAGTCCAAGCTCCTGGCCCCGCCTCTTCACTGGTCGCTACTAGGTCACTCTCCCTGAACCATGAGCTTTATCGTACCTCTGCTTAAAGCTATGTATGGATCCTGCCCCACTACATCGCTTCCCAAACTATTCCCTTCCTGACTACTCTGGCTGAAGAAATACTTCCTAACATCCTTGATTCATCTGTGTCTTCAGCTTCCAACTGTGTCCCCGTGTTGCTGTGTCCAGTCTCTGGAATATCCAGTCTTTGTCCACCTGTCAATTCCCCTCAGTATTTTTGTAAGTCGTTTATCATGTCCCCCCTATCTCTTCTGTCCTCCAGTGTCGTCAGGTTGATTTCCCTTAACCTCTCCTCATAGGACATACCTCTTAACTCTGGGACTAGTCTTGTTGCAAACCTTTGCACTTTCTCTAGTTTCTTTACATGCTTGGCTAGGTGTGGGTTCCAAACTGGTGCCGCATACTCTAATATGGGCCTAACGTACACGGTTTTACAGGGTCCTGAACGATTCCTTATTAAGATGTCGGAATGCTGTTCTGAGGTTTCCTAGGCGCCCATATGCTGCAGTAGTATATGAGTAGTGTATGAGTGTGTGTGTGTGTATGAGTGTGTGTGTGTGTGGTGTATGAGTGTGTGTTGCGTGTGTGTTACGAGTGTGTGGTGTGTGTGTGTGTGTGGGGTGTGTGTGTGTGTGTGTGTGTGTGTGTGTGTGTACTCACCTAGTTGTACTCACCTAGTTTTAGGTTGCGGGGTCGAGTCCGAGCTCCTGGCCCCGCCTCTTCATTGATCGCTGTGTGTGTGTGTTTGTGGTGTGTGTGTGTGTGTGTGTGAATTTGTATATGTGTGTGTGTGTGTGTGTGTGTTTTTCTCAACAATCAATATTTGCACCAATAACTCACTACAGTTGTGACCGGGTGTGGAAGTGTGAATTGCTCATTAAAAACTATAATTTGTTCATGATTGTAGCCATGGATAAATGTAAGTAACCATTCTTACAGGATTCATTACCTTTGTAACTTGTGAGTTCATTACCTTGTACCTAGTTCAGCCATCACAACTTTGGGAGCCCGTCCCCGGGCCCATTACGTACCTCTGTAATCTTGTAAATACCTTGTAACTTGTTTATGATTGTGACTAGACCTACCTGGAGTTCATTACCTTTCTAAATTGTGAGTTCATTACCTTTGTAAATTGTGAATTCATTACCTCTGTAACTTGCTCAGCTATCAAAACTTTGGAGTCCGTCCCTGGACCAATTATGTACCTCTGTAATCTTTTGACTACCGCCCACAGGATGGGTATGGGGTTCATAATAAACATATTAAACTAAACTTAAACCCTAACTCGTATTTTATCATCAGTATCCTGATCTGGGTTGTCTTTAGAAGTTTTAGAGTAAATTTTGGTCACTATGGAGTTTTATGTCCTGGCCTGAGCTCAGTCATTTACTTTAAATTTTGAAAATACAAGCAAGCTATCCATTTGTAATGAACATTAGATATTCATGTGTAACTTTTAGGACAATTTACGAATAGTTTATGTTAAGTAAACCAAGTTAGCTAAATGTAGGTTAGGTTACCAACTTAAACAGCCAAGTATAATCTAACCTAATAAATTTAATATGTTTTGCTATGGAGGGGTGAAGGCGTGTGTTACAATCAAGCAAGCAAGCAAGCTTGTTGTGTTTTGTAACATAAGTAAACAACTTGCATTCATACCAGGACCTAAATTTTTGTATTAACATAAATGTAATTTGGAAATTAAATACTACTGTGGTTTTATAGCTACTGTGTGTAGTTTTATATACATATATGTAAATTACAATGGTGAATTTTTATAAGGACTTAAAACCCTTGAGTTTTCCTATAATTTTCTCAAAGGGATTCAGATTTACTGTGCTACCAGCACTCCTCTTAGACAGTTTACCTATTGACAATATAACTGGAAATATTAACCCCTTGACAGTCGCAACCCCCAATCCTGAGGTGTCTCCTGGTGTCGCAAAATTTAAAAAAAAAAATTATTTTTCTTATGAAATGATAGAGAACCTTTTCCCAATTGTAATGACACCAAAAAAAAACGAAATTTGATGGAAAACTGACGGAATTATCGCTCTCGCGAAGTTAGCGACCTTGGCGATAAATTTTCAAAACGGTAATTTCGCCCACTTTGAGCCCTATTTTCGGCTAATTCCATGGTTCCATTGACCAAACTCATAGCTATTTCTTTAGAACTCCGTTTTTTCTATCGATTGAGTACAAGAAACGCCCAATTTTCCAATTTCAACTACCAATAACCCTGGTCAGAAATTTGCAATTGGCCAATTTCAAAGAAAATTAAAAAATATGACAATTTCAAAAAAGGGCCAGAATGAACAATGCAGACATTCCTGGCTCTAAAAAACATTTTCCTTTGTTTTGTCAGTCATGTCTCCAGGCCCCTCGATATTACTCTTGCTTTCCCATTTCGAATTTTTTTTTCAAACAAAAAATAGAAATTTACTATTATGCAGACTACTCCAATACTGTAATAATTGTATAAATAACAAAGAACCAATTCATGACTGCATATTAGAATGGCTAGTTGGACATTTATTGGACAATGAAGTCATTTGTTTACTTTTGAACATCGGCAAAAATCAAACATTTCCCCTACTTTGAGCTCCATTTTCCCGGTTCTTTTTATAGTAAAATCAACCAAAATCATCTCTTTTTCTATAATATTTTTTCCCCTTCTATCAAAAGAGACCAAGAAAACGAAAATACAACCATAAATACTATACGAAAATAGACCACAAAGTCGGCATTTTAATTAAAAAAACTGTCGGAGTTTTTTGTTTTTTCATTATGCACTGTGTGCTCCAGGATTTTTTTTATGTGGTGCACACTGACCACACAGACCCATTCACTCAAAATGTGGGCCCTACCAGCTTTCTCCTTCTTGATTTGAAGCCGCTAGAATTTATGAGTATAAAATATGTCAAACACGGTACCTCTAAGACGTATATATACGGCCGCGACAGTCAAAGGGTTTAAAGCTGTTTTCTTACTGGTTTTTCTCCATCGTACCATCCATAATCCACCTTGGCTAATTTTTAACCTTACTCAATCTTGAACATAGTGCAAGAGGAAGACTTCATTTGAATTACTGGATTTTAAAACTTTCACTGTGCACACATCCAAAATTATGCTTAGCTATGAGAGACCAAGGAAAAAAAATTCATGTGTGAGAAATTTTTTGGAAAAGGAAAAAAAATCCTTATAGCTCGATAGAGTTCATTTTTCTGAACCGATTAAAACTAAAATGGGTGGAATCTGATGAAAAATTAAAAGTTTTATGATGTGTGAAGTTAGCCAGAATTGAAAGCACTGCTTGTAAAAAATCGGCATTAAAGGCACCATATATTTTTTTGAAAACCAATTATTTTTAATGTTTTTTGTATGCACTGATTAACACTAATTACCACATTTTTCAGTGAAAATATCCTATTTCAAGCACTAAAATAGCATAAATAGCTTGGGAAGGACACTGCAAACCTTTAAAAAAAATATCATATTCAAACCCTTTTATCTCTACAAAAACAGTTTTAGGTCATGCCAGCATTATATACAAGTTTGCATTGCCTTATTAGAACTGTTTCAGTGTAAGAATTCCTCAAAACATGGCTTGAGACAAAGGAATTCCACACAACTTACAGATACAGGTGGTCCTGCTTGTACAGCAGGTTAGGTTCTGGGCTTTCTGCTGTAAAACAAAAATTGCTGTAGAGTGAAATGGCTTTCTTCACTTTCAAATTCATATAAAAGTCTGATAACATATTTACACTATCATATACAGTGGTACCTTGACTTATGAGTTTAATTCGTTCTGTAACAGAGCTCTTATAAATTTATAAATAAGAAATGATTTTTGCTTTTTTGCCAGGTACTGGTAATGTTTTAGAAATGCTGGAGTACATGTATATATGAAACCCCTTGAAGCACGGAGTAAGATGAGTGTCGCTGCACTGCTGACAGTGCAGCAGTGGAGTGACATTTGATGATTGTGTGCTGCCTTGGCTTTATTTTTTCACTGTTACACATAAACATGTCTATCTGTCTCTGTCTGTCTGTATCTGTCTAACTCTGTCTGTTTATCTCTGTCTCTGCTTATGTCTTTCTGTCTGCCTGTGTTTGTCTTCCAGTCTCTCTATTTGTCTCTGTCTCAGAGAGAGAGCCGCTCATGAACCAACAGGTATTACACACGATGCAGAGTCATCATGAACATCAAATGGTATACAATACCGACAGGTTGTTAGGTAAGACACATATGCAACAGTTAGACAACTTTATTCCGAAACGTTTCGCCTACACAGTAGGCTTCTTCAGTCGAATACAGAAAGTAGGCAGGAACAGTAGAGATGTGAAGACGATGTAATCAGTCCATCACCCTTAAAGTCGTAGAATTTGAGGTTGTCAGTCCCTCGGCCTGGAGAAGTTCAGTTCCATAGTCAGGAACTAACTGAAGATCAAGCGACAGTGCGGAGACTTAAATACTGTCGGAAGGAGAGGTGCAGGGTAGTAGTAGTAGTAGTAGTAGTGAGAGGCCACTGAGAGGTCATGTCCCTCTCAGATCCAACACTTCTCACTTGAAAAGCTTGTCAAAGGTGTTTTCTGTACCAAGATGCCACGTGTTGCAGTGTCTGACAAGATGAACATCAAAATGGTATACAATACCGACAGGTTGTTAGGTAAGACACATATGCAACAGTTAGACAACTTTATTCCGAAACGTTTCGCCTACACAGTAGGCTTCTTCAGTCGAATACAGAAAGTAGGCAGGAACAGTAGAGATGTGAAGACGATGTAATCAGTCCATCACCCTTAAAGTCGTAGAATTGAGGTTGTCAGTCCCCTCGGCCTGGAGAAGTTCAGTTCCATAGTCAGGAACTAACTGAAGATCAAGCGACAGTGCGGAGACTTAAATACTGTCGGAAGGAGAGGTGCAGGGTAGTAGTAGTAGTAGTAGTAGTAGTAGTAGTAGTAGTAGTGAGAGGCCACTGAGAGGTCATGTCCCTCTCAGATCCAACACTTCTCACTTGAAAAGCTTGTCAAAGGTGTTTTTCTGTACCAAGATGCCACGTGTTGCAGTGTCTGACAAGATGAACATCAAAATGGTATACAATACCGACAGGTTGTTAGGTAAGACACATATGCAACAGTTAGACAACTTTATTCCGAAACGTTTCGCCTACACAGTAGGCTTCTTCAGTCGAATACAGAAAGTAGGCAGGAACAGTAGAGATGTGAAGACGATGTAATCAGTCCATCACCCTTAAAGTCATAGAATTTGAGGTTGTCAGTCCCTCGGCCTGGAGAAGTTCAGTTCCATAGTCAGGAACTAACTGAAGATCAAGCGACAGTGCGGAGACTTAAATACTGTCGGAAGGAGAGGTGCAGGGTGGTAGTAGTAGTAGTAGTAGTAGTAGTGAGAGGCCACTGAGAGGTCATGTCCCTCTCAGATCCAACACTTCTCACTTGAAAAGCTTGTCAAAGGTGTTTTCTGTACCAAGATGCCACGTGTTGCAGTGTCTGACAAGATGAACATCAAAATGGTATACAATACCGACAGGTTGTTAGGTAAGACACATATGCAACAGTTAGACAACTTTATTCCGAAACGTTTCGCCTACACAGTAGGCTTCTTCAGTCGAATACAGAAAGTAGGCAGGAACAGTAGAGATGTGAAGACGATGTAATCAGTCCATCACCCTTAAAGTCGTAGAATTTGAGGTTGTCAGTCCCTCGGCCTGGTATTGTATACCATTTTGATGTTCATCTTGTCAGACACTGCAACACGTGGCATCTTGGTACAGAAAACACCTTGACAAGCTTTTCAAGTGAGAAGTGTTGGATCTGAGAGGGACAGACCTTCGTGGCCTCTCCAATACTACTACACTACACTACCCTGCCCCTCCTTCCGACAGTATTTAAG
>NC_069479.1:28827356-28850281 GCF_026875155.1 Cherax quadricarinatus
CCCTTTCCCCCACCTATAAAAATTTGTGCAGGGGGCCAACAACAAAAAACCCATCTCAACCCTAATCACCCAAAAAAAAGGCTGCAGTCAGAATAAATTCCCACTACAGACACACACTCCACCAATATTCAAAACTCTAAACCTACTCACAAATACAAAACATCCATACTTATTACTGCACCTACTACATACATAGAACACTTAACTCTGACATAAACCCTCCCCTCAAACATCTCCTAACCAACCTCAACAGAACA
Source organism: Cherax quadricarinatus (assembly GCF_026875155.1). Classification (NCBI taxonomy): domain Eukaryota; kingdom Metazoa; phylum Arthropoda; class Malacostraca; order Decapoda; family Parastacidae; genus Cherax; species Cherax quadricarinatus. The sequence goes on from NC_069479.1 coordinate 28,827,614, forward strand.
CATGACCATAACACAAGGCACAGATCACTCTTTGATGTTCCTCGTGTCCATCTCACGCTATGCAAAAACTCGATGCACATAAAAGGCCCTAAAATCTGGAATTCATTACCTGTGAATATAAAAGAAACACTGTGTTTATAAATTCAAGTCTCTTCTCAAAAATCACTTACTCACCCACAACTAAATAAATACTGAATAATTGTATCTCATATATGTACGTACAGTATCTCATTATTGTATCTCATAAATGTCAACCTGTGACCCAATCAAACTTTGTTACTATTTAACTTCATTGCCTAACAGAATACTCCATTCTACTGATTACACAGCAACACAGTAAATGACCATATGACCTGTCTTTGTAATACTCATTTGTACTAAATTGTTATCTGTTTTACAATAATTTTTGTACCACTGAATATATCATTGCTTAGTTATTCTTAAGTTAATTTTAAGCCTGCCCATAATGCTCTGCATACAAGGGGCTTTGGCATGTTGCACTTTAAAAATTGTATTCCTTGTACTTCTCTGTATCATGTTCAAATTAATAAATAAACAAGTCACTAGAAACTAGCACCTTCCCAACACTACTCAAGACAGCAAGGGTTACACCAATACATAAAGGTGGTGACCCTACAGACGTAAACAACTATAGGCCAATATCTAAACTCACCATTGCTATCCAAAATCTTCGAGAAACTCGTGCACAGGAGACTATGTATATTCATTTATAACATCACAAAACATACAACCCCTGCCAATTTGGATTCAGGAAAAATAAAAGCACTAATGAAGCAATTATAAAAATGCTAGACCTGCTTTACTCAGCATTGGAAAATAAGGAATATCCGCTAGGAATTTTTATTGACCTAAGAAAAGCGTTTGACACAGTAGACAACGGCATCCTACTCCACAAACTTGACCACTATGGTAAAAGAGGCCATGTGCTTGCATATTTTAAATCCTACCTTTCTAATAGGTATCAGTATGTCACCATTAAAGACCCCAGCCTCATCAATACGGCCAATTGATACTGGAGTTCCGCAGGGAAGTGTCCTTGGGCCCCTGCCTTCCTCATTTACATCATTTACTTCCAAACATATCCCAACACCTGAAACCCATTCTCTTTGCTGACGACACGACTTATGTCGTCTCCCACCCTAATCTTGCCACCCTCAACATCATTGTTAACAAGGAGCTGCTCAAAATATCGACTTGGATGACAGCCAATAAACTTACACTTAACACTGGCAAAACCTACTATATTATGTTTGGTAGCAGAGCAGGTGTTGCACAACTTAACATTAAGATCGACACAACACTAATTGCCGGACATAATGAGGTCAAATTCCTTGGCCTATACCTTGACAACAACCTATATTTCAGCACCCATATCCAACACAACCAAAAAAGTACCCAAAACGGGGGGATCCTCTCCAAAAATTAAAATTACTACCCCGCAAACTCCCCTTCTACACTATACCATTCATTTATATATCCAAAACCTCACCTTGCAAATCTTTTGTTTTGGGTTTCCAACTGCAGCAAAAAACCCCAAAAACCCAAAATAAAAACCCCAACAAAAAAGCCACAGTAAGAATATTTCACTAATCCCTTTCCCGGGCGCACCCCCTCCCCCCCCCCCCCCCTCTTCATAGATCAAAAACATGCTCCCTGTTTCAGAACTTTCCACCCCTTACAAACTGTCAATCTATATCTACAGGCCCTTTTAAAATTCCAAAAATTAACCGCCCCAAAAAAAGTTTTCTTGATAGTTGTGACAGGATCCACACCCCTAACACCAGAAAAACCCCTTTCGATGAATTCCCCATGTTCCCAAAAAACCTTTACAAAAATTCAATGTTTTTTCAAAGGACCTAAAACTAGAACACCCTACCCCAAAAACTCTAGAATTTAGACACAATCACATTTTCCCAAACAACATTTTGAAAACATTTTATCTCCCTGTCCCCCCAACAACTAACTACATGATAACCCCACCTTGTGGTTCAAAATTACACCACTCCCCCCTTTGCCCTATAAAACCAGAAAACTAATCTCAATTTTAAAAAAATAAACCCAAACCCAGTCATAAGTCTGCCAAATGATACCCAATATAGACATTTTGTATTGGGCCAAAAACAAAAGCATTCACATTCCCAAACTCACAAATTATGATTATCACTTAAACCCTTTTAAAAACCATAACCTGAAAAGGTTTTAAAGTTTAAAATTTTAATGAACCCTGCTCAAAATGCCAGCCATGCTAGGTGCCCCCAAAGGGGCCCCCTCTGTAATTAGTATTTTTTATAACTGTAAACCACAAAATACCCAAAACCTGTCCCCCCCCACTTTGAAACCCCTTTAAAGAGAAAAAACTTTGAATTTAATTTAATTTAAATTTTAAATTTTTAATTTGAATTAAAATTGAATTAATTTGAATTTGCCCAGTGCCTGAAAGGGGAAAAAAGGGCAAATTTAAAGCCTATTTACAAGGCGGGTAAACAGTCCTTAGTTTCAAACTATAGACCAATAAAAAAATAACAAAAAAGGCACAATACCGTGACGGGAACGATACACAAATAACCCCACAAAAAAGAGAGAAGCTTAACGCCCGGTTTCGGCCCGACTTGGACCATTGAAAAAAGTACCACAAACCAGAGGGGGAGCGGGACGGCCCAAATATAGGCGGGAAGAGGAGGTTTGGGGGAGTAGTAGTAGTGCAAGAATTGAATATAATACCGACAAAAAGAAATAAAGACCAGGGGCACAACCCCCGGGCCTCATGTAGACTTTTCGCCATCCACCCAGCCACTGATGGCGAAACTCCAAAACAAAGAAAACCCCGGACCCGCACATTTTATAAACATCACATCACCCATCATCATCACCCTCATCATCATCATCAACAATCACATCAATCACCCATCACCCATCATCACCCATCATAAACATCATAAACATCATAAATCATAAACCCATCATCATCATCATCATCATAAACCCATAAAACATCATCACACATCATCATCAATCATCATCATCCATCATCTTTCATCATCATCATCATCATCATAAACATCACCCTCACCCATCTCATCATCATCATCAACATCACATAAACATCACATCATCCCCCTCATCACCCATCATCATCATCATAAATCATCACATAAACATCATAAATCATCATCATCATCTTTCATCATCATCATCATAAACATCATCATCCATCATCACCCATCATCATCATCACCAAAAACCTCATCAATCATTAGTAGGGGGAAAATAAGAAAATGAGCCAGCAAATACAAAGGAAGGGGACACTGCAAAAAGGAGCTAAAAGCCCCCCAAGGGAGAGCAAGCGCAAAGAGGTGCGTAAAAGGGGAAGTGGTGAAATAAAAGGGAACAAAACACGAAAAGGGAGAAAAGAAAGAAAACCCCCAGGGGAAAAAAGGAAAGAAAAAAGGGAAAAGGGGGAAGAAAAAAAAAAAATGAGGATTCGGGTTAAGTCACGGGGTGTTCCTGAAGTTTGGAGCTTTTTTAACAATGCAGGGGGGAGAGGAACCCACTACAGGGGGAACCAAGCCGGGCAAAAGGTTCATACGGGGAAAAGGGTTGGGGTATAAGAGAGGTTTAAAAAACAAAAACGGGGGATTTGTTCGAGTTGAAAAAGGGAAAAACATTTAAGCAGAAACCAGTCAATGGGAAGGCCCTATGATCTTTTGAGTGACAAAAAAAGAGCATTTTTTAAGTTTTCGGCAAGCCTAACACAAATTTTGTGCCCCCAAAGGGTCTTTTCAAAAAAGAGATCGAACCGTTTTCTCCAAGTATTAAAAGAGGACAGGAGGAGCAAGAAATAGAGTAGAAAAACCAGGAACATCTGTAAGGGAAAAGGGGAAATGAAACGAGATTAGTGCGAAGAGTGTTAGTTTGGGGGAAAGGGTAAGCTTGATTTTAAAAAGGCCGAGAGAATTGTTGAGATTAAAAAAAACCGAAATTGGGGAAGGCAGAGGATAGAAGATTTCCCATGAGAGAGATTTTGGAGAGAAAAATTGCTTTTAGCACGTGAAAAGGGCAGTCTTTTAAAATGGGAAGGGAAGCCAAGACGGGAAAAAACGAATTATGAAAGGGGAAACTTCTGCGGGAAGTACTGAGGATCCCCAGATCCCGAGGGGGCACAGGGGGAAAAGGGGGGAAAAGAACACTTTTTCCTTGACAGGGAAAAGCATGATAGGAAAAGTAGTGAATGTACATCCCCCACGGGTGCATGGGTTTACATAAACCCAAAAAGGGAAAAAAACCTTTACTGAGCGGTGGAAAGGAAAATAAAGGGAAAAGGGGAAAGCAAGGAATTAGATTCCCATTCAGCTTTAAAACTTAAGGGAAAGGGGCAAGTTATTAAGAAGCTTCAAAAAAAGGGGTTGGGAAAGACTGGAGTCAGGGGAGGCCACAGAGCAAAGAGGGTCATCCACAAAAGCGGAGCCAAGTGAAGGTTGAAACATCAGGCTCCGCAATGTGGGTTTGACATTTTTGGGCCTGGGGCCTCAGACTCCAGCCTTTTCCAACCTTTTCTTGAACCCTTTTAAAAAACCTTGCCCCTTCCATTAAGAAAAAAAGCTGAAGGGAAATTTCAAATTTTCCTTGCTTCCTTTCCTTGATGCCCAGCCCCACCGCTCAGATACGGGTTTTTCCCTTTTTCCCGTTTTTTCGAAAAACCTATGAACAGGGGCATGAACTTTCACTATTTTTTCCTATCATGCCCCTCCCCCCTGTCAAAAAAATTTGTTCTTATCTCCCCCTTTCTCTGTCCCCCCTTGCATCTTTTAACCCCAAATTTTATTTCCCCGCAGAATTTTTCCCCCTTTTTAAAAATTGGGTTCTCCTTCCCTTGGCTACCCTTCCCATTTCAAGACGCCCTCTCAGGGTGCTAAACGCAATTTTTTTCTCCCCCAAACCCCCTACTCAGGGGAAACCCTTCTTTTCCTCTCCTTCCCTACATTTCCGGCCCTTTCTAATCTCAAAAATTTCTCTCCGTCCCTTAGACATCAAGTTTACCTTTCCCCCCAAACAAACCACTTTTCCCGAAATAATCTCGTTCATACCTCCCCCTCCCTCACAGATTTTTCCCTGGTGTCTACCCCAATTTCTTGCCCCTCCTGTCCTCTTAATACTTGGGAGAAAGGTCAAACCTCTTTCTGACAGACTTAGGGAGCACAAAAAATTGTGTTAGGCTTCCCCGAAAAAAAACCCAATGCCTTTTCTGTCACTTTCAAAAGACCATAGCCACCCCTTTGGGAACGGGGTCTTCTGCAAAAACTGTTTTCCCCTTTATTTTCCAACACGAACAGTCGCCGTCAATTGAATCCTCTCTAATCACAACTTTCCCTTGAAATGCCCTTACCCGGGGCTTTGTCCCCTGAATGCCTTCCTCCCCCCACGCATTGAAAAGGGCTCCAAACTTCAAAACACCCTGTTTAAACCCTTTAACCCCAAAATTTTTTTTTTTCCCCTTCCCCCCCCTTTTCCCTTTTTTCCCTTTTTTTTTTTTTTTCTCCTCGGGTTTTTTTTCTTTTTCCCCCTTCCCCGTTTTTTTCTGTTTCCTTTCCCTTAAATTTATTTCCCCCTTTTTCCCCCTTTTCCCATGCCCCTCTGGCTCTTGCTCCCCCTCTGGGGGCATCTAGCTCTTTTGCAGTGCCCCCCTTCCTTTGTATTTGACTGGCTCGTCTTCCTTTTTTCCCCAAACTTTTCCCACTACCTCTTTTTCTTCTACAAACTACAAACACAACAAAACGGATAAAATTTAAAGACACATGTGCGGCACTGGTTTTTCTTTGTTGGGCCCGTTTCGCCATCCATGGCGGGCCCGGGATGGCAAACGCTACGAGGGGGATGCCCGGGTTTTTGTCCACGTGTCTTGATTTCATTTTTGTCGGTATTAAATTTTCAATTTTTTTTGCACAAACTCCCACTACAACCCCCACCTCTTCCTGCCTATAAATACCCGGTCCTGCTCCACCTCGGGTTAGTGTGACTTTGTCAATGGCCAAAACAAAACCGAAACGTCGCGAAAGTTTTTCTCCTTTTTTGCGGGTTTTTTTGTGTAAAGACCAAAAAGCCAAAACCCCCAAATATGGGAAAATTTTTATGGAATCAATAACTCCCAAAAAGAAATTCCCGTAGCCACCCTTGATAGGCAAAAATTTTTTTAAACCCCTTCAGGGCCCAAAGGGCCCAAATCTAAGGGGTGCCCCATGCCCCAAAAATTTTAAAAAAGAAAAAAATGTTTTTTTTCCTTAAATGAAAAAGAAAAATTTTTTTGGGGAAAAGATAATAAAACAAAGTACAAATTTGGGGAAAAATTTGACGAAATTATGCCTCGCGTTTTTTTGAATGGCCCAGAGATATTTACGAATGGGGCGTTTTTTGGCCGACTTTGACCCTTTTTTAAAGGGCCAATTCCCTTTTTCCCAAGTAAAACTAAATTTTTAAAGCATTTCACTAGTTTTAATTTCCCAAATTCAACGTTAAAGGCACAAAAAAATCGCCAATTTCAACTGTTTAAAATTTAAAAATTTTTAAAGTGTTTGGGAAATTTTTAAATTTTGGGCCAATTTAACACAAAGTTAAAAATTTTCCAAATTTTTCAAAATGGGGTCCAGAAATAAAAAATGGGGGTATTCCGGAACAAAAACCTAACATTTCCCTTTCCCTTTAGTTATTTTGGGGGAGGTTTTAAACAAAAAAATTTTCCCTTTTTGATTTTTTTTCACACCAAAAAATAGAAGATTTACTTTTTATGCAATACTGTAAAAAATTGTATAAATATCATCACAAATTTTTGTGAATCAAAATTAAAAACCCACCAGCTGGCGTGTATTAGACGTGTGAGGTGGGTTTGTTTACTTTTTGAATATCGTAAAAAATTTTTTAACTTTTCTGCTATTTTGACTCAGTTTTTAACAACCCCTTTTTCCAGTGCAAAAAACCAAATTCAAAATCATCTCTTTTTCGTAATTTTGTTTTCCATTCTAAAAAATTTAGACCAAGAAATGGGAAATACAACTAAAAAAAACTACGAAAAAACACGGCAAAGCCCGTGTTTTAATCAAAAAAAACCCAAGTTTTTCATTTTTTTTTTCCTCTTTTAAATACACATGGCTCGGGACGGTTTTGAGGGGGCACACAAAACCACATAGATTATTCCCCTCAAATTTTAGGCCCAAATGACACTCACGGGGTTTTTATCAGAGTGAGCTGACCCTAAATGACGTAATCCACTTTTTTGACCCGAACAAAAGGGCCGAGATCTCCGGGAGGGTTCCCTAAAAGGGGTTAAAATGAATCTCAACACGGTTTTGGGGGCTTTCCCCTGTCTTAAAAAATTTTTCCCAATTTTTTTCACTAAGGTTTTTGAGGGGGTTAGATCAGGGTAATAAATTTTGATAATGTTAATGAACTTCATTAAGGCTTTCGATGAGTTCCACATAAAGGGGTTTTTTTGAGGAAACTTAAAAACAGGGAAAAAGGGAAAAGGAAAAATTTTTTTTTTCGGGGTAGGGGGCCTGGCTAAAAATAGGCAGCAGAAAAATTTTCCCAAAAATGGGAGAAATCAAATGGGGGCACATCACAAGCAGTGTTCTGAGGGGCCGTTTTGGGGCCCTTTGCTGTTCAAAAATTTACATAAACGACATATATGGGAATAAAGACGACAAAAGAAAATTTTCCGTTTGGAACACCCAAAATGGGCCCCACCAAATTTCCATTCAAATGAGGACCTAAGCCCCCCAGGAGTTTTTGAAAAGACTGATACAAGGGTTTGGGAAGAAGGGGCGATGCGGGTTAATAGGAAAAATAAAAATTTTCAAATTTTGGACATTAAAATAACCATGCCAATATACACTAAAAAAAATGTAACCCTTAATACTACGATTGCAAAAAGGGGATTTAGGATTCTGGTTAGCAGAAATCTAAAACGAAGACAATAGTCCCATTAGTGTTCACAATAAACTAACGAATCCGGGCTTCAAAATCTAGAAGTAAAAAATTAATGAAGTCCTCAGGCTGTTCAACTCTATTACCCTTTGGGTTTTGGGCCCTCATTTAGATTATGCTGCACGTTCGGGGTCCCCGGGGCATTACGAAGGGGAATGAATGCACTTGAAAAACGTACAGGGGAAATGACAAAGCTGATCCCATGTATCAAAAATCTCCAATGAGGATAGCCTGGGGGGCCCTGAATCTGTACTCCCCAAAAAAGGGCATAAAAATTATGGGAATAAAAAAATAAAGGGGGGTGTTTAAAAAACGGCTGAAAATTTTTCCAAACCAAGACAGGGCCCCCGCAGCAATGGTTTTTTAAAATTGTAAAAATTCAATTCCCTAAGGATAAAAGGAAAGCAATTGGGTTTTGGGAATAAAGTTTTGGATGACGGAAAAAAAACTCCCGATTTCATTATTGAGGCTAAACATTGTGGGAGTTTTAAAAAAGGTTTTATAAAAAAAATGATGGGTTTGATTGGACCTGCCTAGCTTTCACCAGGGCTGATGCCTTGTTCCTTGAGTGGGGGGTAAAAACCCGACTGTGGGTCATTTGGCAAATCCGGGGGAAGGGGGCATGGACCCCCTTCGCATTGGGGGGTGTAGGCCTAAATTCAGTTTCCCTTTTTTAAGTTCTTAAAGCTCCCAAGCCAAAAAAAAGCCAACTCTGCAAAAAGTTTTAGTGACAAAAACCCGTCCCACTTCAGGGGAAAAGTTTTAAAAAGGTTTCCAAAAAAAAGAGGGCGTAACAGTTTATTTTTTGAACGGGTTTTAGTGACTCAAGCTGGGGCCTGGGGGCATTAAAAAAAACAAAGGGGAAGAAAACCCCCAAAAGGGGCTTTTTTCCCTTAATCTTTAAAAGAAGGGGATTTTCCCCTTTCCAAACCTAACCCCCAACTCCCCCCTGTCCTCCTCCCTATCTTTCCAAAAGCCATTAAACCCAAACTTCAATAAAGGTAAATAAAAATTTTTATGTTTTTTTTAAATTTATTATTATTTTTAATAATTAAAAGGGTTTTCTATATGTAAAATTTTTATTATTAAAACAAAAAAAGCCCTAACCACAAGGGGTATACACTGCTTTTTTTCAAAAAATAAAATGTAATCTCAAAAATCTCCTAAATTTTATCTCATAAAGTCTCATTATTGTACTCAAAAGTGTCAACCCCGTGACCCAAAACCCAAAATTTGGGTTTCAATTTAAACTTCCCTTTTCCTAACACAATACTCCCCTTTCTACTGATTTCACACAACACAGTAAATGACCAAGAAACCCGTCTTTGTATAAACCCTTTGTACAAAATTGTTAAATTTGGGTTTTAAATAATTTTTTTGTACCCCTGAATATACATTGGGTTGTTTTAAACTTAAATTTTAATTTTTAAGCCTGCCCATAATGCTCTGCAAACAAGGGGCTTTGGCAACTCAAAAAAAAAATTGTATTTCCTTTTACTTCTGTGTCAGCCCCGATCTGAGACTGAACCTTGCAAAGGGGTGGGAAAAAAACCCCCCCTCACTGCAAAGGATTCGGTGATACCAGAATGCCATCACACACACCAGCTGTTTGGGGAGTTTGCCATTTCCCGCTAGCACAAAGGAACTACTGGTCTGCACTACAATAACCCAAGGGAAAACCTGAAAAGGGGATGAGTTTTTTCATTTCTCCCCAATTTCAAAACAACAAAAACCCTCAGACGGACACCAAAAAAAGGTAACCTCCCTGGGAAAAAGGAGAAGCAGATGCACAGGACCCACCGCAATTGAATTGATTTAAACAGAGAACCCCAAAAGGGAACCAGGGTACCTTTTAAAGGGGATAGGTGTTAAAAAAAAGCACTAACCCCCGAAGTGCCATCCTCCGGGGAGGGGGGTTTGGGTTCGCCCTGACCTTCCTCATATTATAACAACTTTCCAAAAAAAAATTTAGCATCTTGAACAGATCCTGACAAGTTTAAAAAAATTAGTAAACAGGGGTGAAAGATCTTTTAGCATGGTGATGAAATTTAAAAGTGCACAAAACTCCGTTTAGCTTCCGCAATTTTGTTAGAAAGAAAAACCCATAAAAATCTTTTCCTTCAAAAAAATTTCCCTTTCACTGGCTGCCAAAAAGGCCGAAAAAAGCTTAAAAAAAAAGGGCCTGAAAAAAAAAAACCGGGACAAAAATGCAAATTTGCTCTTTAAATTCGCACACTGTATCAAACATTTAAAAGTTTTTAAAACCCTCCCTTTGAGCAAGAGATTGTAATAACTCACTACAAGGGTACTTACAAATCTTTTTATGGAACAAATTTTCCCTTCCACAGGAAGCGGTTTGCCTGACTTACATCATATTAATGGGAACCCAAAAATATTTAGGTCAACTTTTGCAGGGAATTAAAAATTTAAAGAAAGGGCACCCCACCAAACTTGCCTGGATAAGCAGCTTATTTTAAACCCAAGGTCAACCAACTGTTGTGTTTGTAAGACAGAAAGGGGCTTTCCAAATTTAATCCTTTTTCCCTTTCAGAGTCGAGTTTAAAAAATGCAGTATCATGGTGCAAAAGTATAAAAAAGGGCGATTTTTTCCATAAACATTTTAAAACTCTATGGCCCCCGCGAACCAAACTTTCCCCCTGAGCATTAAACCAGAAACCCCATTTAATAGTGAACCACCAACATTCTTGGAGATTTTAATGCCAGACATAAGAAAAATTTTGGGGGGTCTATAACAAAACACCAATGGGAAATAAACTATTTGGGTTGCAAAAAAAGCATGATAATGTTCGAATTTTGGGCACACTGAGGGCCCCCTCACAAAATGGTGGCAACTAGATCTGGGGTCTTGGGGTTTTTAAAACATCATAAAACGATGCATGACTTTTCATAGTTTTATGAAACTTCCCATCTGAAAACACTTCCCAAAACAAAAAACGTCAATCTTGAAAACCCATCTCCAGCAATCAAGGGGCTAAATTTCAGAAAGGAGGGAAAATTATTTTCCAAAACCAAAAAACAAAAAAACTTTATTAACCATTGGTAATGGTTAAAAAAAATTACGAGCCCCTTGGGCAAAACAAAAAATTTAAAGAAATTTTTAATTACCACATTGATGTTTCTCACAGATCAAAATGGGCAGGAAAAGGAAACAAAAAAACCCTTTCCCCTATAAATAACAATAAAAACCAAAAAGTAAATAAATAAATGATCCACAGCTTTCCCCAATCTAACACATGCAGCTAGGATGAAATTTTGGGGAAAGCAACCGTAATTAAAAACCCCCCCAACCCCCCAGAACGTTCCAAAACTGCACTAACAAAAGGGAAGGAATGAAAGAAAAAATTAGGCAAAAAGGAATGGGAAAAAGTTTGTTAGTGGATTAAATAGGGTCCCCCCCCTTTGAGGGTTTGGGTTGGAAAGGTATAAATAAAAAAAACCAGAAAAAAAACTGGCAAAGTTGTTTTATCCCTTTCCCCTCTTTGGAAAAAAACAAATGACCTCTAAAAGACTGGTCCAAAAAAAATCCAGGCTGAAAAGCCTTCCATCTCATATTAAAAAAAAAATTTTTAAAAGAATTCGAAGAAATGTTTAAACGATTAATTTTATGACCAAAAAAATTGAAGAGAGTGATTGCCCCTTTACCGATAAAAATTAAAAAGCATTAAAACCCAAAAGTCGATCAACTGCTCCTGGAGAGATGGTTTAAAAAACCAAAGATAATTTTCAAACCTAAGGAAATTTCCTGATAACCCCTTTGTTGGGACTGGGAAAATTCATTTTCAATGAGGGCGTTCTTCCTACTTCCCGGGCCAATAGCCCCATTGTGCCTAACCCAAAGCCCCAAAAGGGCCCGGGTACATTTAGGGCCCTTCCCCCCCCTTAACTAGTTTCTTTGTAAAACTTTTGGGAAAAAAATGATGCTTAAAAACTTACTACAGAATCAGAGATCAATTTTCCCCCCACCTCAAAGGGGACATTAAAGGAAAAATTTTTGGGGAAACTGAATTTTCCCCCTTTCCAAATGCACACACCTCAACTAAAATTTTAAACCCCTTTTCCCTTTATCTAAAATCCGCCTTTGATATTCAACCGAACCGTTTTTTACACATGAATTAAACCAAAATGAATAATTTGGGGGCTTACCTGCTGGATAATAGGGAATCCTTTTTCAAATAGAGGGATCCTCTGTTTCCCTTTTCCAAGGGTTCAAAAAAATGATTCTAAAGAAATTTTCTTTAGGACACCGCAGGGAGGGGGTTCATTTGTCCCCATGCTATTTTAAAAATTTTTGATTAATGCTCTCCTAAACTCTACCTGCCTCACCTAAACAAATAGCTATAAACCCATGCTGATGAATCCTGATCCCAAAAACAGGGCATAAGAAATGAATACCATTCTTAAAAAAGTTTTAAACAATTTGAAAATTTACTAGGCCCCATAAAATCTTTCCCCCTAAAACTAAGATATTAACAAGCAAACGACATCCCCCAAACCCTCTATTTGCAGGGGGAATCAAATTTCAACGTTAAAATTTACAGGGTATCTTTGGGGGTAGATGTCCCCCTTTAAAAAAATCCCTATTCCCCCCAAAAAAAAAAAAGAAATGTAAAACTAAAGGGTAAAAAGCTCTCAAAGCTGTTCGGCTAAAACCCAACAAAAGGGCAAATGTGAGGGAAACGTGGGAAAGATGTAAAATAGCCTAAGTTAGGTCCTTAATTGAATAGCTCCCCCTGTTTATATTTTGCTTTGAGAAAGTTCTCTTTCCCACCCTTGGGGTTAATTTCAAAATGAACTCCCCAGGATTATTCTTTGGGTGTCCCAAAATTTTACAAAAATTTCCTTTAAAATGAGGAAGGGGCTTGGGTATTTTTAGTAAACAGTGATAGGAAAAGTTGAAATTAACACTGTAACCTTTTGGTTTTTAGAATGTTTGGAAACGAACCAGACACTGTTTCCCCAAATGAAACTTACCCCAAATGTCTAGAGGTAAATACACACAGATCTAAATGGATTTTGGGAAAAAGTGCAATTGCATTAAAATTTTATAACCTGCATGAACTTTAACACTGTAAACAACAAAGCATTTCAACCCCCCCCGTGGGAAGAAAGTGTTCATTTAATATCACATACCTACAAGTCCCCCCCCAAGAAGCCATTGCAAAATAAAACCCTTCCTTAAATCTCTTGTTTAAACCCAAATGCCAAGGGAAAAAATTTCTCACCTAGCTTGGGAGTAAAAAGTTTTTCACAAGTTTTTATACACTGATGGATCAAAAAAAGGAGTCTTCTGGGAGGGCCTGCATCTGCTCTTTTTGCCAAACCTCCCTAGTTAAGAACGTAATTTAAAATTTTTTGAGTTAGGCATAAGAATTAACAACTGGGGGGTCTACACTGCAAACTGAAATTTTTTGCCCAAACCTAAAGGCGCAAAAACTAACCCCATGACAAATGACTTTACTCTATCATCAATTTCTGGGTTCTAAAAAAAAAAGGGTTCCCCCCCCCCCAGAAGGGTCTTGACTCATATAATGACTCCCAAAAACATGGGTCATTGGGGGGAAACCAAAGGGATAGATACTCAAAAAAAATTAGGGACAAAGGAAATTAAAAAGTTTCAATTGGGAATTGGGGGCCCATAGTTAGGGTTTTTGGTGTGGGGTTGGTGTTGTGTGTGTGGGTGTGTGGAGGGTGTGTGTGTGTGGGTGTGTGTTTAAAGGGGTGTTTTGTGTTTGGGTTTTTTGGTGTTTTGGTGTTGGGTTTTGTGTGGTTTTGGGGGGTGTGTGAGGGTTGGGGGGTGTGGGTGTGTGTGAGGGGGTGTGTGTGGGGGGTGTGAGGGGGTGTGTGGGGTGGGTGTTGGTTGTGTGTGGGTGGGTGTGTGTGGTGGGGGGTGTGTGGTTTTGGGTGTTTGAGGGTGTGTGTGGGTGTGGGGGTGAGGGTGTGTGTGTGTGTGGGTGTTGGTGTGTGTGTGGGGGTGGGTGTTTTGTGTGGGGTGGGGTTTTGTTAGGGGGGGGGCGTCCTTTTGTGTATTCATAAATTTGTAAAGCTCGTGTTTCACAAAATCCTGCGTGGCCCCCCTCCCTTTTTTGTAAAAATTTGCGCCGCGCCTAGTGTGGGTGTATGATCCATTAATATTTAATTTTTTTAAAAATCATTACAATTGTGACCAGGGTGGGCGTAAACATGGTTCATTACTTTTTAATTTTCAAGACTTTAACCAGTATAGGGGTGAACTGATTTATTACCTCGTAACTTTGCCATATTGGGGACCAATCCCAAACCCGGGGTTCATTACCTTTTTAACTAGTTTCCGCTATCATAACTTTTGGGGTCCAGGGCACGGACCCATTAAAAGGCCTTTTTTAATCTTTTGACTCCGCCCCGGGGTGGGATAAGGGGTCCCTAATAAACATATTTAAAATAACTAAAATAACTCCCATCACACCTTGGATTACTCCTTCATGATAAAAATTTTATATGTTACCAAGAAGAGTATCGAAAAGGGAAAAAAAAATAAAACTTTGGAAAAACTTTTGGGCTACATTAGGAAAAATATTAGGAAAGAATTTAAAAAATGAAAATGATTGTTAAAAGGAAGGGAGTTAGAAAACCTGAGTAAATCTTAACCCACTATTTAAAAACATGAAAAAAGAAAGTAAGGGTTTTTGGACAACTTGCAAAGTGAAACCGACTGACAGGGGGGGTTTTTGGGGGCCCCGGCTTAGGCTTTGGTTTTCAAGTTTCTTCTGGGGATTTTTTTGGGGGACACACAGATAAAAAACAAACAAATGTAAATTTTGTGAAACCCGGGATATGGGGCACTCTCTTGGGAAAACAAAGTCTTTTTAAAGTCCACTTTTTTGAGGAAAAACCCGAGAAAAGACAGTAATAATAACCTATGTGACATGTCAAATAAACTTATTAATGAAAATAAAATACCCAAAATACAAAACAAATTTCCTAAATTTGCTTTTAAAAAAAAAAGATAAGTGAACTATAGATATGAAAAATTTAAAACCATATGTAATTTCCCGTTAAAACCCTTTTGGGGGCCCAGTTTCCTAGGGCCCTTTTTTGGGATCCATATCCTCTTCCCCTAACCCACAGGATGGTATGGGGTGCACAATAAACTAGCCACTTGGGGCAAAATCTAAAAAAAATCTTAAAACTTTTCATGTTTTAAATTAAATTTAAAAAAAAAAAATAAATTTCCGGGGTAAAAGCAAAGCAAACAACCAAACGGGCCTGTTTTTGAATACCATTTTTGGGTTTAAATTTTATTTGGGGTTTTTTTTTCAAAAAAACGTTTTTTCTACCTTAAAATTTTCAATTTCTTAATTTTAAACTAAGTTAAATTTTAAACCCGCCCATAATGCTATCATTCAAGTTTTCTTGTCATGCTCATTTTAACGCATCTTTTGTACTTTTCTATCAAGTTCCCAAAAAAATAAAATAAAATAAAATAAAAAAAAATAAATAAATAAAAAAAATAAACAAAAAAATAAACAAAAAAATAAACAAATAAAATAATGTCCAAAAAAATTATTTTTTTGTGAATATTTTGTTTTTGGGAAAGGATTAAAGTATTTCCATTAAATTTTTTAAAGGGAAAATATTGGGTTTGACTTCGAATATTTCGACTTTAGAACTAGCTCCTGGAAGGGGTTAAAATTCGAAAATCCCAGGGGTTTCCCCTGTATCCGGGGACCCCATTACAAGTTATTTATTTTATTTATGAATTAGGGACCCCCGCCCCCAAAAAAGGGAATCTAAATTCCCTCTAAAGGGTTTTAAAAATAAAACTGTCAATTTATCAGTTCTATCACCACAGCTTTAGCAAAATTATTTTCCCTGGCAGCACTGGTTGAGTGTAATTTCTTTAAACTTTTCCAAAAAACCCAAAGTAAAAACAATATAAATTTTACTGTATGAAAGCCCGGGGAATGATACACCTAACACTTTAAAAACAGAAAAACCCGGAAACCCCAAAAATTTTAAAGGGGGGCTCGGAAATACCTTTTGCTCATAAAAACCAAGGCCCGGTTTTAAACCTTTGGGGGAGGTGGAACATGCCCCTTTTTTTTTTACAAAAACTAGCAATAAATACCTGGGGGTTATCAGACTGTTTTTACCCCGCCTAGATGTGGTTGTAAAGGTTGAGTCAAAAGCTCCCCGCCCCGGCTCTTCACTGGTCGCTACTTTTCTTCACTCTCCCTAACCATAGCTTTATCATCCTCTGCTTAAAAATACGTATGGATCCTGCCTCCACAAAATCGCTTTCCCCAAAAATTTTCCACTTCCGGGCTACAAATGACTGAAGAAATCCCCCCCTAAAAAACCCTGTGATTCCCTCTGGGGTTTTTCAACTTTTCCCAAATTTGTCCCCTTTTTGCCCCCGTGTCCCACCCCCTGGGAAAATTCTGTCGTCCCCCTTGTCAAAACCCCCTCATATTTTTTTGTCGTTATGTCCCCCTTATCTCTCCTGTCCTCTAGTGTCGTTAGGTCGATTTCTCTTAACCTCTCCTCATAGGCTATACCCCTTAGCTCTGGGACTAGTCTCATTGCAAACCTCTGCACTTTCTCTAGTTTCTTTACGTGCTTGGCTAGGTGTGGGTTCCAAACTGGTGCCGCATACTCCAATATGGGCCTAACGTACACAATGTACAGGGTCCTGAACAATTCATTATTAAGAGGTCGGAATCCTGTTCTGAGGTTTGCTAGGCGCCCATATGCTGCAGCCGTTATTTGGTTGATGTGCGCTTCAGGAGATGTGCCTGGTGCTATACTCGCCTCAAGATCTTTTTCCGTGAACGAGGTTTGTAGCCTCTGGCCCCCTTGACTGTACTCCGTCTGTGGTCTTCTTTGCCCTTCCCCAATCTTCATGACTTTGCACTTGGTGGGGTTGAACTCCAGGAGCCAATTGCTGGACCAGGTCTGCAGCCTGTCCAGATCCCTTTGTAGTTCTGCCTGGTCTTCGATCGAATGAATTCTTATCAACTTCACGTCATCTGCAAACAGGAACGCTTCGGAGTCTATTTCTTCCATCATGTCGTTCACAAATACCAGAAACAGCACTGGTCCTAGGACTGACCCCTGTGGGATCCCGCTGGTCACAGGTGCCCACTCTGACACCTCGCCACATACCATAACTCGCTGCTGTCTTCCTGAGAAGTATTCCCTGAACCATTTTAGTACCTTCCCTCTTATCCCTGCTTGGTCCTCCAGTTTTTGCACTAATCGCTTGTGTGGAACTGTGTCAAACGCCTTCTTACAGTCCAAAAAATATGCAATCTACCCACCCCTCTCTCCCTTGTCTTATTGCTGTCACCATGTTGTACAACTCCAGTAGGTTTGTGACAGGATTTCCAGTCCCTGAAACCATGTTGGCTGTTGATGATATCATTCCTTTAAATAAAATAAAGTTTATTTCTTTGTAAAGGTTACAATGTGTAATTAAAATTTTGATTTGCTAAGTACAAAGATATCCACTATCATGCCGAGGCATTTCGGCATTAGGTGTGGGTCTTATGTCGGGAAAGAGAAAGATGAAAATGATTATGTTGCACATTATTATTATTATAATCAAGGGGGAAGCGCTAAACCCGGAGGATTATACAGCGCCTGGGGGGGGGGATGTGGAAGGCATTCAGGCTTAATTCGAGGAACTGGAGCACAGATCCAATTCCCTAAATCAAGAGCCCCTCACCAACATCAAGGAACCTTCCTTGAGGGGATTATGTTGCACAGTCTTGCTAGCACTGCACCATCTTGGTATTGCACCATGTTATTGCACCATCTTGGTATTGCACCATGTTATTGCACCATCTTGGTATTGCACCATGTTATTGCACCATCTTGGTATTGCACCATGTTATTGCACCATCTTGGTATTGCACCATGTTATTGCACCATCTTGGTATTGCACCATCTTGGTATTGCACCATGTTATTGCACCATCTTGGTATTGCACCATGTTATTGCACCATCTTGGTATTGCACCATGTTATTGCACCATCTTGGTATTGCACCATGTTATTGCACCATCTTGGTATTGCACCATGTTATTGCACCATCTTGGTATTGCACCATGTTATTGCACCATCTTGGTATTGCACCATGTTATTGCACCATCTTGGTATTGCACCATGTTATTGCACCATCTTGGTATTGCACCATGTTATTTGCACCATCTTGGTATTGCACCATGTTATTGCACCATCTGGTATTGCACCATGTTATTGCACCATCTTGGTATTGCACCATGTTATTGCACCATCTTGGTATTGCACCATCTTGGTATTGCACCATGTTATTGCACCATCTTGGTATTGCACCATGTTATTGCACCATCTTGGTATTGCACCATGTTGGTATAAACAAAACGAAACTTCCATTCCTTCTGCAGTTTCACTAATTACATATTACCAAACTTCAGTTCTAAATTACTTATGTCTGACACTTGGTAATTTAATTCAATTCCTTATAGCAAAAGTGTAGCTATTATTAAAGTTACGAGGAAGCGTTAAATCCGTAAGGATAAGCAAGGAATGAGAGACAATCAGATTCTCAGATTCGATTCAAGAAAAGTACAGGTCAATTCCTTGTAACAAGAGCCCTTAAAAATAAAGGACCCCATCCTTTATTATTATAATCAAGGATCCCAAGGGAAATAAGTCCCTTTGACTTTTTTGGGTTATCCAAGGTAATCTACAAATATGCCGATATGTATGATAATTTATGTAACTGTCTTTATGTGTATCTGTACCTGAATAAACTTAATTACAATTAAGCGCTAAACTCGTAAGGGTCATAGTTTCCCCCCTCCTCTCCCTCCACCACAACCTTGAGGGTTGTGGTGGTAAAATAGTTTGATAGGTTAACAACTTGTGATGCTGCGGGTCTAAGATATATTACAACCTAGAGAGTGGAACCTCTGATTATTATACCGAGAACCTTCCCTAGCTTTACTACCTAAAACCAAATATCACCATTTAAAATTCGCCATATAACTTTTCCTACTTCATAAAAACTATCTGGTTGCATACAATAGACACAGGAAATCAGTCACACTACTTAGCCAAGTTACTTTTGATTAAAGTTTGACAACATAACTTACTGGGAATACCAGAAATAGGCGACAACCAAAGAATACGAGCAGTAAACAACCACAGCGGCCGTCACACACCCAACACTGAAGCCCTGCTAGTGAGTGACTCCTCAAGAGGCGGGAGCAAGTGCGCAGTGCAAGGGAAAAAATCGAAAAATTATGGAAATTGACTTAATCATATAGAAAAATAACTCAACTATTTGGCAATAAGAATCAATGTTGTACGACGTTTCTACAAGGAATTATAGTCATTTATATCATGTATGTTGACGGCGACGTGTGAAGCACGTCTGCTCTAAAGCCCGTATATTTTTTTTAAATTTTTTTTTCCTTGTTATTTCTTACATTTATCTTTCTAAAAAATTTAAATTTACAACTTGGCATCAATATAAAGTGCCAGCCAATCAGGAACCTTCTGGAAACATTGGCGGAATTCCCGCTAAGTCAGCAAGTTTATTCAGGTGTGAAAATATAAACACATATGCAGTATAAATGAGATCCTTTATTGACTACTTTTTCGCCCACACAGTGGGATTTACTTATGGTCTAGAGGCGTTTTTGCCAGACCACTAAATGCTTGAGTGCCCGTGTCAGCCTCTTGCCGCACTCCACTCATCTTAAAAAATATGTCCCCTGTGTGCCTACCTCCCTGCTACAAGAAAATATCCAAGTGGTTGACACGGGCTTAGCAAGCACATTCAAGCAAGCTTGAAAGCAGCATTCCAAGCTAGCCAGGACAAGCTAAGGCAGCCTGCAGTTACAGCTCTTGACCCCCCAGCATGTCTACGTATACGTTCAACAGTGCTGCTGGCATACCAGTGTTTCCTGTAGGGGCTTTGTTAAGAACAACTTAACGAGCATTTCAGTACTGACTTTTTTAAGGGGGACCATGCCAGAGGTTCACCTATAAACATAGAAGTTTGTGCTAAAAAGTGTAAGTGCTGCAGATTTGTTTGTAACTTTTGCACGAGTGGATTTCACTGACTTAGGACTTGTGCTACCATCAGTACCTACTAGGCTTAAAATGAGTGAGGAATGTCTGGCCTCTGGGTGACCTTGAAAATGGCACAAATAAGACTCGCATGCCACTTAACACCCATACTGCGTTTTGTCTAGTAAGTGAATGTCCCTTCCTCGACTTCCTATTCACCGGTATCCCTAACTCGTCGCCATTATCTACATTGGGATAAGGGCGATTTAGCTGATCTAGGCTGAACAGTGCTCCAAACCCGCCTTTTTTTTTTTATATTTTATTTAAAACAGTGCGATACAAATGACAGAAATATATAAAAAAGAACACGACAAAAGATTACTGCACTAGAATCGCACTTAACCCAGACCTAATAACGACACCATACAGTACTGTGGTAATACACACCCCACACAACACACCGTATAATACATTGGTATATTACCTCCACACAACACACCGTATATTACAGTGGTAATACCCTCACACAAACACAACCGTATAATTTCAGTGGTAAACACACTCACACCCCAAACACACCGTATATTACAGTGGTAATACACTCCCACACACAACACACCGTATATTACAGTGGTAATACCTCTCACGATGCACCGATGCAACCATCCCCCCAAGAAAAGCAGGGTGTCACTAGCACGTTTAGAGACCATACAATAAGTGTCAGGGCCCAGACTGTTCAACTGCCTCCCAGCACACATAAGGGGATTACCAACAGACCCCTGGCGTCTTCAAGCTGGCACTGGACAAGCACCTAAAGTCAGTTTCCTGATCAGCCGGCTGTGGCTCGTACGTTGGGGTTTGCCCTGCAGCCAGCAACAACAGCTGGTTGATCAGGCGCTGATCCACCAGGAGGCCTGGTCACAGACCGGGCCGCGGGGGCGTGACCCCCGAAAACTCTCTCCAGGTAAACTCCCCGGTAAACACCGTATATTTCAGTGATAATACACTCTCAACCACAACACACCGTATAATCAGTGGTAATACACAACACAACACACCGTATATTACATTGGTATTACACTCACACACAACACACCCTATATTAACAGTGGTAATACACTCTCACACACAACACACCCTATATTAAAAGTTTGGGAATAACTCCCCCCACACAACACACCATATATTACAGTGATAGTACACTCTCACACACAACACACCGTAATTACAAATGGAATACACTCTCACACCAACACAAACCCTAATACAGTGGTAATACACCTCACACCCCAACACACCTGGTGGGTAAAGCTCCCGCTTCACACACGGAGGGCCCGGGTTCGATTCCCGGCGGGTGGAAACATTTCGACACGTTTCCTTACACCTGTTGTCCTGTTCACCTAGCAGCAAATAGGTACCTGGGTGTTAGTCGACTGGTGTGGGTCGCATCCTGGGGGACAAGATTAAGGACCCCAATGGAAATAAGTTAGACAGTCCTCGATGACGCACTGACTTTCTTGGGTTATCCTGGGTGGCTAACCCTCCGGGGTTAAAAATCCGAACGAAATCTTATCTTATCTTATCTTATCACACACAACACACCGTATATTACAGTGGTAATACACTCTCACACACAACACACCGTATATTACAGTGGTAATACACTCTCACACACAACACCCCGTATATTACAGTGGTAATACACTCTCACACTCAACACACCGTATATTACAGTGATAATACACTCTCACACACAACACACCGTATATTACAGTGATAATACACTCTCACACACAACACACTGTATATTACAGTGATAATACACTCTCACAACACAAACACACCGTTTTATTACAGTGGTAATACACACACACAACACACCGTATATTACATTGGTATTACACTCACACACAACACACCGTATATTACAGTGGTATTACACTCTCACACACAACACACCGTATATTACAGTGGTAATACACTCTCACACACAACACACCATATATTACAGTGATAATACACTCTCACACACAACACACCGTATATTACAGTGGTAAACCTCTCACACGCAACACACCGTATATTACAGTGGTAATACACTCTCACACAACACACCTGGTGGCTAAAGCTCCCGCTTCACACACGGAGGGCCCGGGTTCGATTCCCGGCGGGTGGAAACATTTCGACACGTTTCCTTACACCTGTTGTCCTGTTCACCTAGCAGCAAATAGGTACCTGGGTGTTAGTCGACTGGTGTGGGTAGCATCCTGGGGGACAAGATTAAGGACCCCAATGGAAATAAGTTAGACAGTCCTCGATGAACGCACTGACTTTCTGGGTTATCCTGGGTGGCTAACCCTCCGGGGTTAAAAATCCGAACGAAATCTTATCTTATCTTATCTTATCACACACAACACACCGTATATTACAGTGGTAATACACTCTCACACACAACACACCGTATATTACAGTGGTAATACACTCTCACACACAACACACCGTATATTTAACAGTGGTAAATACAAATCTTACACTCAACACACCGTATATTACAGTATAATACACTCTCCCCACAAACACACCATATTACAGGATAAAAACACTCCCCACACACCAA
>NC_069479.1:28850781-28872412 GCF_026875155.1 Cherax quadricarinatus
TGTTTGGCATTTTCTTCCAAAACAGGCCTGTTTTGTCACAATTGAACACTTGTTGGGGTTTTAATTTTTCAGCCTCTATGTACTCCTTTAAGTCTTGCACATATTTTTCAGCCACTTTTTTGTCTGAACTGGCAGCCTCACCATGTCTTATCACACTGTGTATGCCACTACAATTCTTAAATCTCTCAAACCAACCTTTACTGGCCTTAAATTCACTAACATCAGCACTAGTTTCAGGCATTTTCTTAATTAGATCATCATGCAGCTGCCTTGCCATTTCACATATTATTGACTGAGAAACACTGTCTCCTGATTATTGTTTCTCGTTGATCCACACCAACAATAGTCTCTCCACATCTTTGAGTATTTGCGATCTCTGGTTGTAAGCTTACTTGCACCTTTCGCAACAACACCTTCCTTGATTGCCTTTTTGTTGGCCAAGATGGTGGTAATGGTTGAATGGGGTTTGTTATGGTACAACCTGGCCAACTCGGAGACATGCACTCCTCTTTCGTACTTTGTGATTATCTCTTTCTTTAATTCAATAGTATTTCTCATCCATTTTACCACAGGGTTGGCACTAGAAGCTTTATTTGGGCCCATAGTGGCTTATTTAGTAGTTACAAGCACTAAAAACAATGGAATAATACAAAATGTACCGCATGTACACGTGGAATCATCCAGACTGGCTTGTAAACAGTGGCACACTAGCTGAAGGCAGGGCAGCTCAGGCCGGGCGGACAGGCAGACACATTTGGGATGAATGCCATTAACCGAGTTATTGGGCGTTAGCCGAGGCAATGTATTGACACAAAAACGCGCCACTATGCAATTTTTGTGTTAGCCGATGCTGCCGTTACCCAAGGGTCCACTGTATTTTATTCATTCTAGAGTACAGTGGACCCCCGCATAACGATTACCTCCGAATGCGACCAATTATGTAAGTGTCTTTATGTAAGTGCATTTGTACGTGTATGTTTGGGGGTCTGAAATGGACTAATCTATTTCACAATATTTCTTATGGGAACAAATTCGGTCAGTACTGGCACCTGAACATACTTCTGGAGTGAAAAAATATCGTTAACCGGGGGTCCACTGTATATGTCATGTTTCTATGTTATTAATATTGTTTATTAAGTCATATTAGATGAATTGTGCTAGATAAATAAGCCATAGAGCTGATATTAGTTTCATATTGAAGGACTATCTTGTGTCTCCCAACACAATTCCTAACATACACCAGAAACAGACCTCTCTAGGAAACTTTTTTGAGCGACAGGAGTCCACTGGCTCTCAAGCTGGTCCTAGTGTCATTAAAAAACAAAGGAGGGAAGTAACCCAGGATAAGGACTTGGCAATTAAAGTCTTTATGGAGTGGGATTCCCCTTCCAAACAATTGTAAACTCCTCTATCCTCTCCCCTCCTCCCATCTTCCATACATCACCATCTCTTCAATAAAGGTAAGTGTGATGTTATTATTGTTTTATTCTTCATGTATCATTGTTTTCTGTGTAGGGAAATGTATATTTCATGTAAAAAAATTATTTTGTTTAATACTTCTGTATGTCTGACACGGATTAATTGGATTTCCATTATTTCTTATGGGTTTAAAGTGCAGGCATAGTTATGATTATAATAATAATGTACCTGTAAATAAACTTACACACTGTACTGGCATGCAAGTACAGTGGTCCCTCATTTTTCGTAATTAATCCGTTCCTGGAGGAGCTACTATAAACGAAATCTACGATTTGCGAATCAATTTTCCCCATAAGAAATAATGTAAATACAATTAATCCGTTCTTGACACCCAGAAGTATTAAAACAAAAAAATTTTTTACATGAAATATACATGTAGTACATAAACAATACAATGGGAAATGATGAATGAAACATTAACAGCATAACACTTACCTTTATTGGAGATTCTTCTTAGTGTATGGGAGACTGGAGGAGGAGAGAGAGTGGATTGTTTATAGTTTGGAAGGGAAATCCCCTTCCTTCAACACCTCAGGTACCATTTGCTTTTCTGGGGTTGCTTCTCTTCTGTTTCTTAATGCCACTAGGACCACCTTGAGAGTCACTGGAGTCCTGTCTCGCAAAATAACTGTCCAGAGAGCTCTGTTTCTGGTGTCTCTTTAACACTTCCCTAAAATGGCCCAAGACTTTGTCACTGTACATGTTGCCAACCTGGCTTGCAACAACCTTGTTAGGGTGATGTTTCTCCATAAAGCTTTCCATCTTACCCCATATAGTAAAAATCTCTTGATTTCTGAAGAAGGCACCTTCTTCCATCTCTCTTCCTCCTCCTCTGCAGCAAGATTCTGAGCTGCGATCTGTTACTCTTCCTGCTGAAGCTCTTGCAGCTCCTCAGTGGTGAGCTCTTCGTTGTGGTCTTCCACCAATTCTTCCACATCTTCCAAACTCACATCCAACCCCATGGAACTCCCCAGTGCCACAATTGATTTTACAACATACATAGGCTCATCAGGGTCAGTCCCAAACCCTTCAAAATCCCTCTTGTCGACACAATCTGGCCACAATTTTCTCCAGGCAGAGTTCAAAGTCCTGGTAGTCACTCCCTCCCAAGCCATACTTATAAGGGTTATGCAATGGAAGATGCTGAAGTGTTCTCTCCAAAATTCCCTTAGGGTCAAATGAGTGTCTGTGGTCACAGTCAAGCACCTGTGAAACATTGCTTTTGTATAGAGTTTTTTAAAGTTTGCAATGACCTGCTGGTCCATGGGCTGCAGGAGAGGAGTGGTATTCGGGGGCAAGAACTTTACTATGATGAACCCAAACTCCTCGAAAATTAGGTCATCCAAGTTTGGAGGATGAGCAGGTGCATTGTCCATTACTAGCAGGCACTTGAGATCCAATTTCTTTTCCAGGAGATACTCCTTCACACTAGGGCCAAACACTTCATTGAACCACTCGACGAAAATTTCCCTCGTGACCCATGCCTTACTATTAGATTTCCAAAACACACACAATTTACTCTTCATAACATTGTTTTTCCTGAACACTCTGGGATTTTCAGAATGGTACACTAGTAATGGCTTCACTTTGAAATCCCCACTAGCATTAGCACAGAACATTAGCATCAGCCTGTCTTTCATAGGCTTGTGTCCTGGCATTGCCTTTTCCTCCTGTGTAATGAAGGTCCTCTTTGGCATTTTCTTCCAAAAGAGGCCTGTTTCGTCACAATTGAACACATGTTCAGGTTTCAGGCCTTCAGCCTCTATGTACTCCTTGAATTCATGCACATATTTTTCAGCCGCCTTGTGGTCCGAACTGGCAGCCTCACCTTGCCTTACCACACTGTGTATGCCAGTACGGTTCTAAAATCTCTCAAACCAGCCTTTGCTGGCCTTAAATTCACTCACATCACCACTAGTTGCAGGCAATTTCTTTACCAAATCGTCATGCAACTGCCTATCCTTTTCACAAATAATCGAAGTCATAAGAGTATCTCCTGCTAATTGTTTCTCATTTATCCACACCAATAATAACTTCTCAACCTCTTCGAGTACTAGTGATCTCATTTTTGTCAGCATAGTTACCCCCTTTGTAACAACTGTGTCCTTGATTTCCTTTTCTTGGCCACTATGGAACATAAGGTTGTGTAGAGTTTCTTATACATCCTGGCCAGTTCGGCCACACTTGTACCACTTTCATATTCAAATTCAAATTCAAATTCAAAGTTTATTCTCTATAAAGATTACAATGTTGAATTTACAGAATTTGGTTGTTGTGTGGTTTACATGTAGTTAAATAATGATTACAGAGTGTACCACTAGAACGCCTAGCATGGCTAGGCATTTCGGGCAGACTTAGTTTAATCCTTTATTTTAAAATATTACAAATTATGAGGTAAGTTGGTATTATGGCTAAGTGACTAAATACTAGTTTGTGAGTTTAGCAATGTGAATGCTTTTGTTTTGGCACAGTACATAGTTTCAGTATTGGAGTATCATAGGATTCATTATTTTAAGATTGAGATTAATATTTCTGTTTATGGTCAAATGGGTGAGTGAGTGTAAGTGTGAACCACCAGGTGGTATTCGTGTAGTTAGTTGATGGGGTTTATCAGGGAAATAAGATGTTTTCTAATGGTAGTTTTGAAGGTGATGAATGTGTCTGCAGTTCTAGAGTTCTCAGGTAGGGTGTTCCAGATTTTAGGGCCTTTGACATACATTGAATTTTTGTAAAGGTTTAGTCGGACATGGGGAATGTCGTAGAGATGTTTGTGTCTGGTGTTATGCCTGTGGGTTCTGTCACAACTATCAAGAAAGCGTTTTAGGTCAAGGTTGATATTGGAGTTTAAGGTCCTGTAGATGTAGATTGCACAGTAGTAAGTGTGGATGTACTGAACAGGGAGTAAGTTTAGATCTATGAAGAGTGGGGGGATGTGTTGCCAGGGATGGGATTTGGTGATTATTCTTACTGCAGCTTTTTGTTGGGTTATTATTGGCTTTAGGTGTGTTGCTGCAGTTGATTCCCAAGCACAAATAGCATAGGTGAGGTATGGATAAATAAGTGAGTGGTATAGTGTGAGAAGGGCATTTTGCGGCACGTAGTATCGTATCTTGGAGACGATCCCAACTGTTTTGGATACTTTTTTGGTTATGTGTTTTATATGGGTGCTGAAATTCAGGTTGTTGTCAAGGTATAGGCCTAGGAATTTGCCCTCATTATGTCTGGTAATTAGAGTGTTGTCGATCTTAATGTTAATTTGTGCATCTCCTGCTCTGCTACCAAACATAATATAGTAGGTTTTATCAGTGTTAAGCGTAAGTTTATTGGCTGTCATCCAAGTCGATATTTTGATCAGCTCCTCGTTAACAATGGTGTTGAGGGTGGCAAGATTAGGGTGAGAGATGACATAAGTCGTGTCGTCAGCAAAGAGAATGGGTTTCAGGTGTTGGAATACGTTTGGAAGATCATTGATGTATATGAGGAAGAGCAGGGACCAAGGACACTTCCCTGCAGAACTCCAGTATCAAGTGGCCATGTTGTTGAAGCTGTGTCTTTAATGGTAACATACTGATACCTATTAGTAAGGTAAGATTTGAAATAAGCAAGCGCATGGCCTCTTATGCCGTAATGGTTCAAGTATTGTTCATGATGGTTTTCTTGAATTCAGGTCGGAATTTTCTCACCTTCTTTACCAAGGCTTGGCACTAGGAGCTTTCTTTGGAGCCATGGTCTAGCTTATTGAGTACTTGCAAGCACTAAAACAAATGGATTATGAAAATATTTCGCTGGAGCACGTGAAGGGGACCTTCGATCACTGGTAAACAATGCCAGACTGGGCTGCCGCCACGGCCTCACACGTGGGGACGCGTCCCGCACGAACTACGAATCGCGAGTCAACCTATGAAAATCGAGCCCATGTTTAACGAAACATCCCTTGATTTCTGAAATTTACGATTGCCGAGGAACTACGAAAAGCAAGGGACCACTGTACCCCTTACATTTTAATAACTATTTGCCATTGTTACCAATGCAGGGCTAGCGTTACTGGCATGGGAAATAGCTAGAGTCTCTCAATAGTGTTTTAAGGACACAGTAACTTAATAATATCGCTCTTGGTGTGCTATAAATATATATATTACATTTTTATGGACATTTTCATTAACCCTTTGAAGGGTTTCAAACAGGCCCTCTCAGCGACTCGTTCTCAGGGTCGACAAATTTCAAAAAAAAAAAAAATAGTTTTTTTTTTTTTTTTTTTATTTTTTAAGTATTATAGTGCAGGCTAAAAAAAATTTTTTACCATCATACTTTACCAAGTATGGAGGTGTGAAGTTGATGAAAAAAGGGGGACATGTGCCAACTCGCTGACTACCGTCTCCGGTATTCTTTTTTTACTGTCTTATGTACTATTTCTTATTATTTTTTTAGTTTTCTTTTTCCAAGTAACTTTTATGGACTGTGAGACCAATATATGATCGTATTTTGTAAGTTTTTGTTTTCCCCCCCCCCCCCACCCCCATCTCTTTTTCAGTATACACCAATAAGGGCGTAGTAAACACTGTTGTCGTTGTTTTGGTGTTTCTGTTTTGTTTATAAAAAATTATTTTTTTTTTTTTTTATTTATCACATGGCCGATACACCAAGGGCAGGGTGGCACGAAAAAGAAAAAGAAAAACTTTCACCATCATTCACTCCATCATGTCTTGCCAGAAAGGGTGCTTTCACACTAAGGTTTATAAACTGCAACATTAACACCCCTCCTTCAGAGTGCAGGCACTGTTACTTCCCTCTCAGGACTCAAGTCCGGCTGACGGTTTCCCTGAATCCCTTCATAAAATGTTTACTTTGCTCACACTCAACAGCACGTCAAGTATTAAAAACCATTTGTCTCCATTCACTTATCAAAACACGCTCACGCATGACTGCTGGAAGTCCAAGCCCCTCGCACACAAAACCTCCTTTACCCCTCGTCCCCTCCAACCCTTCCTTAGGCCGACCCCTAACCCGCATTCCTTCCCCTACAGGACTGATACACTCATTGAAGTCTTTCTGTTTCGCTCCATTCTCTCTACATGTTTCCCGAACCACCTTCTACAACCCCTTCCTCAGGCCCTTTCTGGGACAACAGTTTTGGTAATCCCGCACCTCCTCCTAACTTCCAAACTACGAATTCTCTGCTTATATTCAAACCACACATTGCCCTACAGACATGGACATCTCCACTGCTCCAGCCTTCTCCTCGCTGCCAACATTTCATTCACCCACAGCTGCACACAATATAAGAGAGTTGGGTAAAACTATACTCTCATACATTCCCCTCTTTGCCTCCAAGGGACACAAATGTTCTTTGTCTCCACAGACTTCCTAAGTGCACCAACTCACTCTTTTTCCCTCATCAATTCTATGATTCACCTCTCTTTCATAGACCCCATCCGCTGACCACGTCCACTCCCTAAATATCTGAATACGTTCACCTCCTCCAATACTCTCTCCTCCAATTGATATTCAATCTTTCTCACACTAATCTTTTTGTTTATCCTACTAACCTTACTCTTTCCTGTATTCACCTTTTAATTTTCTTCTTTGGCACACCCTACCAAAATCATCCACCAATCTCTGCAGCTTATCTTCAGAATTCCCAAGAGCACAGTGTCATCAGCAAAGTGCAGCTGTGCAACTCCATTTTGTGTGTGATTCTTTATCTTTAACTCCACGCCTCTTGCCAAGGACCCTCGCATTTACTTCTCTTACAACCCCATCTATAAATATATTTAAAACAACCCGGTGCATCACACATCCTTGTCTCTAAGGCCTACTTTTACGGGGAAAAAATTTCCCTCTTTCCTCATACTCTAACTTGAGCCCACTATCCTCGTAAAAACTCTTCACTGCTTTCCAGTAACCTACCTCCTACACCCTACAATTGCAACTTTGCCACATTGCCCCCTATCCACCTGTATACGCCTTTTCCAAATCCACTAAATGCACAAAACCCTCTCTTGCCTTATCCTAAATACAGTTCACTTATTATGTTTCACTGTAACACCTGGTCCACAACACCCCCCTACCTTCCTAATAGCTCATTGTCATCTGCTATCCTATTTTCTCGAGTCTTACTCTTAATTCTTTTCAATTATAACTCTACCAATTCACTTTACCAGGTTACACTCCAACAGACCTTATCCCCTATAATTTTGCACTCTCTTTTATCCCCTTTGCCTTTATACAAAGGAACTATGCATGCTCTCTGCCAATCCCTAGGATACTTACCCTCTTCCATACATTTATTAAATAATTGCACACAACCTCTCCGTCAAAACTATATCCCCACCTTGCTTTTAACATTTCTATCCTTTATCCCATTCTATCCCGGCTGCCGTACCCCCTTTCATTTTAACCTACTGCCTCACGAACTTCCCCCACAACTCACAAACTGGCTCTTCCTCACTCTACAAGATGTTATTCCTCCTTTGCCCTATACACGAATCACAGCTTCCTATCTTCATCAACATTTAAACAATTCTCAAAATAATTCCCTCCATCTTTCCCAATACCTCTAACTCTCCATTTAATTAACTCTCCTCTTATTTTAACGACATAATCCATTTGTTCCTAGGCTTTCTTAAATTGTTAATCTCCACTCCAAAACTTTATCTTATTTTCACAAATTTGTTGATAAACATTCACCCACTCTCTCATTTGCTCTCTTTTTAATTGCTTCACCACTCTTAAACTCTCTCTTTTTCCTCCATATACTCTTCCCTCCTCTGTGCATCACTTCTACTTTGTAAAAACTTCATATGCTAACTTTTCTCCCTTACTACTCTCTTTCCTTCATCATTCACCCATCACTCCTTTCCCTCCCTGCACCCACTTTCTGTAACCACAAATTCTGACTGAACCTCTAACACTACATTTTTATAAAACTACCCCATACTCTTCTACCCCATTGCCTATGCTTAAATTAGCCCATCTATCCTCCAATAGCTGTTTATATCTTAACTAATGCCTCCTCTTTTAGTTTATTATACCTTCACCTCTCTCTTCCCTGATGCTTCTTTCTATGTATCCCATTACCTTTTACTTCTCAGTGTAGCTAAAAACCTAGATAAGTTGATCTGATATAATCTTTGGCTCACTCTATATGCATTGTACATCCTGAAGCTTCTCAACAGTCTTTTATCTACCAATACATAATCCAACAAACTACTGTCATTTCGCCCTTACCCTAATCATATCGTGTATACTTTTTTTTCCTCCTTTTTCTTAAAATATGTATAACCTATAAACTAACCCCTTTCTATACAAAAGGTTCAATCAAAGGGCTCCCATTATCATTTACACCTGGCACCCCAAACTTACCTACCACACCTTCTCTAAAAAAAGTTTCTCCTTACTTAGCATTCAAGGTCCCTACCACAATTACTCTTCACTTGGTTCAAAGGCTCTATACATTTCACTTAAATCTCCCAAAGATCTTCTCTCTTCCTCTGAGTTCCTCTCTTTTCCAGGTGCATACACGCTATTATGACCCATTCTCGCCATCCAACCTTTACTTTAATCCACATA
Organism: Cherax quadricarinatus; assembly: GCF_026875155.1. Classification (NCBI taxonomy): domain Eukaryota; kingdom Metazoa; phylum Arthropoda; class Malacostraca; order Decapoda; family Parastacidae; genus Cherax; species Cherax quadricarinatus. The sequence continues at coordinate 28,859,830 of NC_069479.1, forward strand.
ACTTCTTGAATTTACCACATTCTATTCTCTTTTCTCCTTCCATAATGATCAATTAACCTACTGCTACCCTTCCTTTGCTCTAACTCTCTCAGTTACTCCAGATTTAATCCCATTTTATTTCCCCCCACTGAAACTCTCCTACCCCCTTACAACTTTGTTTCGCTTAGAGCCAGGACATCCAAGACTTATTTTCTCATACATCAGCAATCACTGTTTCTTGTCATCCGCACTACATCCAGCACATTTAAAGCATCCAGTTTTATAAAGTTTTTCTTCTTCTCTTTTTTAGTAATGTATACAGGGAAGGGGTTTCTAGCCCATTGCTCCCGGGCATTTTAGTACGCCCCCTCATACGACACGCATCGGCTTACGGAGGAAGATTCTTTTCCAACTTCCCCATGGGACAATAGAAGAAATAATAAAAAGAACAAGAGTATTTAGAAAAGGAGAAGAAAAAAAACCTAGATGTTGTATATATATATATGCATGTGCGTGTCTGTGAAGTGAGACCAAGTGTAAGTAGGGGTAGCAAGTATCCCTGTTATTTAGGTGTTTATGAGGTAGAAAAAGAAAAACCAGCAATTCTACCATCATGCGCAAAACAGTTACAGGTTTTTTGTTTCACAGTCATCTGGCAGGACGGTAGTACTTCCCTGGGTGGTTTGCTGTCTACCACTACGATATGAAATGTTGTTTATTACTATTTTTTCTAATTTTATATACTCTAACAGTCACAGGGAATGTTCTCATAAGTTCTGCAGCCTGTGGAAGTCTTTGGAACATGGTTGTCATGCACAGTGGGTGTTTTACACTCCTCACAATAAAACGAAGTTCTCTGCCATTGTTGTGGCGTTTTTTTTCTTTTTTTGTATAAGCACAGACGTAACACCTCTTCTGAGCTTATTTCTTGAAAGCAGTAGCAGGCAGTTTTACCAGGAAGTGATCACCATGCTTCAGACGGAGAAGGTAGTTGTTGATAATTTCGTGGGCGGTCTATTGCAGGTAGTTCTTCTTGTGTACTTGAATCTATTTGTCTGCATGAACAGACAAACAGAATGTCGCATATTGTGGTTTGTTTCTGGTCCTCATCTTATACGTGGACCCCCGCATTACCGTTGCATCACAAAAACGTTTTAAATCCGCATACCGATACATTTTATCGCTAAGGATTTTTGCCACAAATACCGCTAAAAACTGCTCAACGGTATTCGTCCGAGAGCGTCTACCATGTGCGGCCTGAGCCAGCCTCACATGTTCCGCCGGTCGGTATGTTTACCAGGCCAGCTTCCACGGTACATCCAAGCATACAGTCGGAACATATCGTATTATTAAAGTGTTTTTGGTGATTTTTATCTGCAAATAAGTGACCATGGGCCCCAAGAAAGCTTCTAGTGCCAACCTACAGGAATAAGGGTGAGAATACAGTGAGAATTACTATAGAGTGGAAGAAAAAGAGTATCATTGCTAGTATGAAAGTGGAGTTGCGTGTCTCCGAGTCTGGCCAGGTTGTATAGTAACCCCAATCAACCATTGCCTACTATTGTGTCCAAGAAAATGGCAATCACAGGAAGCATGTTCTTGCCAAAGGTTTCAAATGTGTTTCGAAACAGAGATCGCAAGTGATAGAAGATGTGAGAGACTCTTATTGGTGTGGATAAATGAAAAAAAGACTAGCAGGGAGATTAGCATCTCTCAAGTGATCATAAAGTTGAAAGGCTAGTGAAGTTGCATGAGGTATTTAATTAAAAAAAAATGCTGCAACTAGTGATGATGTGAGAGAATTTAAGGCCAGACAAAGGTTGGTTTGAGAGATTAAGAAGCTCAGTGGCATACATAGTGTGATACGGCATGGTGAGGCTGCCAGTTCGGACCACAAAGCAGCCTGAAAAATATCGTGCAGGAATTCAAGGGAGTACATAGACAGTGAAGGACTTGAAACCTGAAACAAGTGTTTATTGTGATGAAACAGGCCTGTTTTGGGAGGAAAAGAAAATGCCAAGCAGGACCTACATTACTGAGGAGGAAAAGGGCAACACTCCCAGTGGACATAAGCTCTATGAAAGACAGGCTTACTATTCTCATGTGTTCCAATGCTAGTGGTGTTTGCAAAGTGAGCCTTATTAGTGCATCACTCTGAAACTCCCAGGAGCGTTCAGTGCAAAAGAATATCCTCAAGGCTAATTTGTCGTGTGCTGTGAGGGCAAACAGTTAAGGCATGGGTCACTAGGGACTTTTTCTATGACTGGTTACACCAAGCATTTTCCCCAATGTGAAAAATACCTAACGAAAAGAAATTAGACCTTAAGTGCCTTTCCTGGTGTTAGACAATGCCCTGGTCACCTACAGGACATGGCAGAGCGCTTTATGGCCGGAGACATGAGCTTCATTAAGGTGAAGTTTTTGCCTCCTAATACCACTCCTCTCCTGCACAGCCAGGGACAGCAGGTATTGCAAACTTCAAAAAACTGCACAGTGAAAAGCTCTGTTTGAAAGGTGCTTTGTGTGGACCTCAGAAACTCAATTGACTCTAAGAGAGTTTTGATGAAGATCACTTTAATATCCTCAATTATGTAAACCTTATAGGTAAGGTGGGAGGGAGAGTGACTAAGAGGACCTTGAACTCTGCTTGGAAGAAACTGTTGGCCAGAATGTATAGACCAAAGGGATTTTTGAAGGGTTTGAGGCTGACCCTGGGATTCCTATGCCCGTTGAGGATCCATTGTGGCATTGGGAAAGTCCTTGGGGATGGAGGTTAGTGGGGATGATGTGGAAAGAGTTGGTGGATGGGAGGACACAATGAAGAACTAACCACTGAAGAGCGCTAGATCATCTTCATCAGCATGAGGCCCACACTGAGGAACTGGTTCGGAGGAGGGGGAGGAGGAGAAATTGAAGAAGTTGCCTACTTCAAATAGATTAAGGAAATGTGTGCAATGTGGTTAAAGTGCAACCTCTTTTGATGACAATCACCCTAAACAAAGCTATTGCAAGCACGTGCTGGTAACTATTACACTGACCAATGTTGTGAACCACTTAGGAAAGTCATATAAGGAACGGGAGGTATAAGGCCTCTATGGAACAGGGATATGTTTTGCGAACAGAAGTCCAGTGACTCTGAAGCTGGGTCCTAGTGGCATTAAAAGAAGAAGGGAAGTAAGCCCGGAAAAGGACTTGACACTCAAGTCTTAATGGAAGGGGTTTCCCCTTCTAAACACTAAGAACTCTCTCCTCTCCCAATCACATCAATCATCAGAGATCTTTCCAATAAAGGTAAGTGATGTAACTGTGCATGTTTTTGTAAGTTCCTGTGTATTATTAAAATTAATATTTCATGTGGTAAAATTTTTTTTTTCATACTTTTGGGGTGTCCTTGCACGGATTAATTTGATTTCCATTATCTCTTAAGGCGGAAAAGGAAAATTCAAAATTTCGCATATCGATATTTCGCATGATAATACAATGAGCTCCCAGGAACGGATTAATATCGTTATGCGGTGGTCCACTGTTAACATATTATAAGCATTGAGCATGGAAATGCCAGAAGATGGAAAAAGAGTTTTATGTACCACTTATATACTCTTGCAAAAACACAATCAGCAAAACCCCAATCTGCATGTCACATTTGTCCACAGAAAACGCATATTGAAGGTTTAATCAATCACAGCTGAGGTTTTAGGATGGGCTCATTGCTCTCTCTATGCTGCCTGACAGTGTCTGCCATTTCATTAGTGTGAACTGATGACAACAGTGTGGACATCTCTGTTTGTCATGCCACCGAAATGCCATGATGTCATTGGCAGCAAACGCCTGCACCTCACCTCTACGAGTGCCAGCGTCAAACTGGGCGTATGTTTCCGATTTGCACGCACTGTGCCAACACACATCTGTCATGTTCACTCGCAAAAAATCTACTGAGTGAGGGGCTTGTGTACCAGTTATCAGTAGTATATATATATGCCCTTACCAGGTATGGTTCTGTCATTGTTCTAACCACATCACCATGAGATGCCCAATAACTTCCTGGTATTTTGCAATGTATAACTTCCAGTGTACACAATAATATCAATACCAGACCACTGTAACAATCACAAAGCACAAACAACTTTATACCAAAGCGTTTCCTCTTGCTTGGTATGCACTGCTTGAAAGAGAGTCTTCCTTTGAACAGAATCAAAGACTTGTCAATTACAGGCTTCCTGAAGGGATAAAAAATACATATTGAATTTCTCTTTCAGATACACAAACACATGCCTAATCTTATATAACCTGTCGTTTCTGTCAGGCCTGGTTTTGTCTGAGAAGTGAAGCATACATAACATTAGCACAAATCGATTCACTGGCATTATATCACTGAAACCTGGGGTTGCAATCAGGCGGTCTGTTGACCAGTATGATTTCACTTTGTGCTATACACATGTGGCATAAGCATTATTGTGGCAAAGAAAAGATACATCTCAGCCACAGTTGCCTCCTTCCATGGTGTTAAAGTGATTTTGGTGATGAAAGTATTGTGTTTGCCATGGTTGTACTCGTAGCATGTGTTGCTTTCCATGACATACTTTCAATCAGGGGTTCGTCAAAGAATAACTCGAAACATTCCAGTTCAGTGGCATTGTTCCCAAGTGTACAAGATGGCCGTATTCCACTTTGGCTGTCATCAAACTGGTGGGCATTTGGAACAAAATTGCTAGCTTCCTGCCAATCCAGGTGCAGTCTGCTGGTGGTACTGGACAATGACAGGTGGTTGTGGCTGTGGAGGTGTGGTTGGGTGGTTGTGGTTGTGGAGGTTTTGGTTGTGGAGGTTGTGGTTGTGGAGGCTGGTGTGGTGGTGGGGTGGGGGATGTTGGCCTTTGTTGTAGATCGCTGAGGCAGCAGCGTGGGTGGCAGCATGGCCCACTCTCGGTGCCTCACGGCCGTCACCACCACTACCACCACCATGCACATTTTCCATCCCAATTGCAACACTATCATCGTCATTTTCACTGTCTGTTCTGTTGTACAGCCACGGGATGTACTCCGAGATGTACTCCTTCCCTTGGAATAGCATATGGCACACTACCAGAGCGCATAAAATCATGTATATACTGACACTTCACTGGGGAATATTGCACTTCACTATCTCTACTGGAACTGTTTTCAAGAGCTTGTAGTTCATAATCACTATCACTATCATCACAAAATGCTCACATCTGAGTCTGGGATTTGGGAAAATAGGAGTTTCCTCTTTGATTTTGGTTACAACTGAATATGAACAAGATGGCCCAGCACCAAGAGGTGGAAGGCTGAGGGTCGTCTGGGTTTTCCTCTATTACCGATATTATGGTCATTAGTTTCAGTCAAAACCTCACCAAAACCTTGAAACTCATCTTCACTGTCACTGGGGAACAAAAGTGTCCCAGTTCACCCAGGAGTGAGGAACTTCTTACCGCGAGGCATGGTGGACATTGTATACTAAGATGGCGTTCCACAATGCACCACTGGGTCCCAGATTTTTTTTCTACAACGCACACCAACCACACAGACCCATTCTCTCACATCTAGGCCTACCAGCCTTTTCCTGTGAGATTTGACGGCGCTAGAATTTATGCATACTAGTACGTCAAAAACCCCTGCGCGTAAGCCGTACTAGTACGTCCGAAACCCTCAGGGTTAATCCATGTATGACATGAGCCAGGGTATGTTGCTGTGAGCCAGGGTTATGTTGCTGGGGGCCCTGGATATGTTGATGTGGGCCAGGGTATCATGCTGTGAACCAGGGTATCTTGCTGTGAGCCAGGGTATGTTGCTGTGGGTCAGGGTGTGTTGCTGTGGGTCAGGGTATGTTGCTGTGGGCCAGGGTTGTGTTGCTGTGAGCCAGATTATGTTGCTGTGAACCAGAGTATGTTGCTGTGTTGTTAGCATATATGTATTACTGTGGGCCAGGGTACATAATTGTGAGTTAGGGCATGTTACTGTGGGCCAGGGTTATACTGCTGTAAACCAGGGTTATATTGCTATGAGCCAGAATATGTTCCTGTGGGCAAGGGTATATTGCTGTGGGGTCAGGGTATATTGCTCTGAGCCAGGGTATGTTGCTGTAGGTCAGGGTTATATTGCTGTTTGGCCAGGGTATGTTCCTGTGAGCCAGGATATGTTCCTGGGGCCAGGGTATATTGCTGTGGGGCCAGGGTATGTTGCTGTGAGCCAGGGTATGTTGCTGTGGGTCATCTATATTGCTCTGGGCCAGGGTATGTTACTGTGAGCCGGGAGTTGCTGTGGGGTCAGGGTATATTGCTGTGGGGCCAGGGTTTATGTTGCTTTTGAGATGGGGTTTGTTGCTGTGGGGCCAAGGGGGTTTTTGCTGTGAGCCAGGGTATGTTGCTGTGGATCAATTTATACCCTTGTTCCTGGGTATGTTGCTGTGAGCCAGGGTATGGGTTGCTGTGGGTCAGGATATATTGCTTGTGGGGCCAGAGTTTTGTTGCTGTTAGCCAGGGTATGTTGCTGTGGGCCAGGGTATGTTGCTGTGGGGTCAGGGTAATATTGGTGTGAGCTGGGGTATGTTGTGGGGCCAGGGGGATGTTTTCTGGGGTTTGCCGGGTATGTTTGCTTTTAGCCAGGGTATGTTGCTGTGGGCAAGGGTATGTTGCTTTGGGTCATGGTATGTTGCTGGGGTCATCATATATTGCTTTTGGGCCAGGATATGTTACTGTGAGCCAGGGTATGTTGGGTGTGGGTCAGGGTAAATTGCTGTAGGGCCAGGGTTTTGTTGCTGTGAGCCAGGGTTGTTGCTGTGGGGCCAGGGTATGTTGCTGTGAGCCAGGGTATGCTGCTGTAAACCAGGGTTGTATTGCTGTGTGCCAGGTATGTTGCTGTGGGCAAGGGTATGTTGCTGTTGGGCCAGGGCATGTTGCTCTGAGCCAGGGTATCTTGCTGTGGGTCAGGGTATATTGCTGTGTGGCCCGGGTATGTTCCTGTGAGCCGGATATGTTGCGTGGGCCAGGGTTTTATTGCTGTATGGCAAGGGGTTTTGTTGCTGTGAGCATGGTATGTTGCTCTGAGCCAGGGTATATTGCTGTGTGCCAGAGGGATGTTGCTGTGAGCCAGGGTATGTTGCTGTGGGTCATCATATATTGCTCTGGACCAGGGTATGTTACTGTGAGCCAGGGTAAGTTGCTGTGGGTCGGGTATATTGCTGTTGGGCCATGGTATGTTGCTGTTTAACCAGGGTATGTTGCTGTGTGCCAGTGTATGTTGCTGTGAGCCAGGGTATGTTGCTGTGTGGCCAGGGTATGTTGCTGTGTTTCCCGGGCTGTTGCTATGAGGCAGGGTATGTTGCTGTGGATCATCATATATTTTTGTGTTTCCCGGGTATATTGCTGTGAGCCAGGGTATATTGCTGTGGGTCAGGGTATATTGCTGTGTGGCCAAGGTTGTTGCTGTGAGCTGGGGTTTTGTTGCTCTGCAGCCAGGGTATTGTTGTTGTGAGCCGGGGTATATTGCTGTGGGACCGGGTATGTTGCTGTTAGCCAGGGGTATGTTGCTGTGGGCAAGCGCATGTTGCTGTGGGTTTATCATATATTGCTCTGGGCCAGGGTATGTTACTGTGGGTCAGGGTTGGGATTGCTGTGGGGCCAGGGTTATGTTGTGTTAGCCAGGGTGTGTTGCTGGGTTCAGGGTATGTTGCTGTGAGCCAAGGTATGTTGCTGTGAGCCAGGGTTTTGTTGCTGTGGGTCATATATTGCTTTGAGCCAGGTATGTTGCTGTGGGCCTGGTATGTTGCTTTTGAGTGAGGGTTTTGTTGCTGTGGGTCATTTGGTTTTATTGCTGTGGGGCCAGGGTATGTTGCTGTGGGCCAGGGTATATTGTTGTGGACCAGGGTTATGTTGCTTTTGAGCCCAGGCATGTTGCTGTGAGCCTGGGTATGTTGCTGTGGGTCATTTTATTTTTCTGGGGCCCGGGTATATTGCTGTGGGCCAGGGTATGTTGCTGTGAGCCCCGGCATGATGCTGTGACCCTGGGTATGTTGCTGTGGGTCATCATATGTTGTCTGGGCCAGAGTATGTTGCTTTTTGAGCAGGGTGTGTTGCTGTGGGTCAGGGTATATTGCTCTGGGGCCAGGGTATGTCGCTGTGATCCAGGGTATGATCCTGTGGGCATGGTATATTGCTTTTTGGGGCCCAAAGGTATGTTGCTGTGGATCATCATATATTGCTGTGAGCCGGGGGGGATGTTGCTGTGGGTCATCATATATTGCTGTGGGGGCCCGGGTATGTTGCTGTGAGCCAGGAGATGTTGCTGTGAGCCAGGGTATGTTGCTGTGGGTCAGGGGGATGTTGCTGTGGGTCATCATGTATTACTGTGAGACATGGAATGTTTCTGTGACCCAGGGGATGTTGCTGGAGCCAGGGGATATTTCTGTGAGCCAGGGGATGTTGTGTGAGCATGGTATGTTGCTGTGAGCCAAGGTATGTTGCTGTGAGCCAGGGTATGTTGCTGTGGGTCATATATTGCTTTGAGCCAGGATATGTTGCTGTGGGCCATGGTATGTTGCTGTGAGCCAGGGGATGTTGCTGTGGGGCCAGGGTATGTTGTGTTAGCCAGTATAGGTTGCTGTTAGCCAATATATGTTGCTGGAGCCAGGGTATGTTGCTTTTAGCCAGGGTATGTTGGTGTTATCCAGGGTATGCTGCTGTGGGCCAGGGGATGTTGCTGTGAGCCAGGGTATGTTGCTGTGGGCTAGGGTATGTTGGCGTGGGCCAGGGGATGTTGCTATGAGCCAGGGGATGTTGCTGTGGGCCAGGGGATGTTGCTGTGAGCCAGGAAATGTTGCTATGAGCCGGGGTATGTTGCCCGTGGGTCAGGGTATATTGCTGTGGGCCCCGGAATATGTTGCTATGAGCCCGGGTATGTTGCTGTGAACCAGGGGATGTTGCTGTGAGCCAGGAAATGTTGCTATGAGCCAGGGTATGTTGCAGTGGGTCAGGGTTTTATTGCTGTGGTCCCAGGATATGTTGCTATGAGCCAGGGGGATGTTGCTGTGAACCCGGGGTGTTGCTGTGAGCAGGAAATGTTGCTATGACCGGGGTATGTTGCAGTGGGTCAGGGTATATTGCTGTGGGCCCTGGATAATGTTGCTATTTAGCCAGGGTATGTTGCTGTGAACAAGGGGATGTTGCTGTGGGGCCAGGGGGTGTTGCTGTGGATATGGTATATTTTCTGTGGGGTCAGGGTATGTTTGGTGTGAGGCAGGGTTTTGTTGCTATGGGGGCAGGGTATATTGCTGTTAGCCAAGGGATGTTGCTCTGGGCCAGGGGTTGTTGCTGTGAGCCAAGGGATGTTGCTGTAAGCCAGGATATGTTGCTGTTAGCCAAGTACGTTGCTTTTAGCCAGGGTATGCTGCTGTTACCCAGGTATGTTGCTTTTTAGACAGGGTATGTTGCTGTGGGTCATCATATATTGCTGTGAGCCGGGGGATTTTGCTGTTACCCAGGGTATGTTCCTGTTACCAGGGAATGTTGGTGTGGCCAATTTATATTGTGTGAGCCCGGGTATGTTGCTGTGGGCCAGGGTATGTTGCTGTAGGCCAGGGTATGTTGCTGTGAGCCAGGGTTGTTGCTGTTAGCCAGGGAATGGTGCTGTAGGCCAGGGTATGTTTACTATGAGCCAGGGTATTGTTGTGTTAGCTTGGGTATGTTGCTGTGGGCCAAGGTATTTTGCTGTTGCCAGGGTATGTTGCTGTTAGCCAGGGTATGGTGCTGTGGGCCCGGGTATGTTGGTGTGAGCCAGGGTTTGTTGTTTTGGGCCAGGGTTTTGTTGCTGTGAGCCAAGGGATGTTGCTGTTGGTCATCATGTATTGCTGTGAGCCATGGGATGCTGCTATGAGCCAGGGGATGTTGCTGTGGGCCAGGGGAGGTTGCTGTTAGCCATGGTATGTTTTTTGGGCAGGATATGTTGCTGTGGGCCAAGGTATGTTGCTGTGGGCCAGGGTTTGTTGCTGTAGGCCAGGGTATGTTGCTATGAGCCAGGGTATTTTGCTGTTAGCCAGGGTATGTTGCTGTGGGCCAAGGTATTTTGCTGTTAGCAGGGTATGTTGCTGTGGGTCAGGGTATGCTGCTGTAGGCCAAGGTATGTTGCTGTAAGCCAAGGGATGTTGCTATTGGTCATCATGTATTGCTGTGAGCCATGGGATGTTGCTGTGAGCCAGGGGATGTTGCTGTGAGCCAGGGGATGTTGCTGTTGGTCAGGGTATATTGTTGTGGGGCGATGGTATGTTGCTGTGAGCTGGGGTTATGTTGCTGTGGGTCAGGGTATATTGCTATGAGGCCAGGGTATGTTGCTGTGAGCCAGGGTATGTTGCTGTGGGTCATCATATATTGCTTTGGGGCCAGGGGATGTTGCTGTGAGCCAGGGTATGTTGCTGTTGGTTAGGGTATATTGCTGTGGGGCCAGGGTATGTTGCTGTCAGCCAGGGTATGTTGCTGTGGGCCAGGGCATGTTGCTGTCGGGCCAGGGTATGTTGTTGTGGGGCCACGGTTTGTTGCTGTGAGGCAGAGTATGTAGCTGTGAATCATATATTGCTGTTACCCAGGGTATTTGTTGTGTGGGCCAGTGTATGTTGCTCTGGGCCAAGGTATGTGCTGTTACCCAGGGTATGTTGCTTTTAGCCAATGTATGTTTCTGTGGGCCAGGGTTATTTTTCCATGGGCCAGGGTATGTTGCTGTGGGCCAGGGCATGTTGCTGTGAGCCATTTTACTTTCATATCATTTTTTTAGGCCTAGCTCTGCACATTAATGTATGCCGAAGATTAAATTTGAAGCTTTGAGGTTTTCTTTTTTATTTTTAGTAACTGTACAGAAAAAGGGGTTACTAGCCTATTGATCCCAGATTTTTAGTTGACTTTTACTGCACACTTGGCTTTACTGCACACTGTGTTATTTAGCAGGACAGCATTTACAAGTGTGGGAATTACTGCCTATTCTTCAACAGTACAGAAATTGCTTGTGCTTTGGCCACCTGACCAAGTATTGTAGATCACTGGCAGTATCCACTCTTGGTGTAGTTGGTCCCCAATTGCCTTAGCTGTTGAGAGGCTCACTCTAGGCATTCCTGCCGTTGCCTCATGTTTTACAGGAATGCAAGATCTGTTGTCTTAAAGAGAGGAGAGGTTCTCTTATGCAGTGACAGTGTCTCACTTCCACCTTCATAGAAGACTTTCATGGCTCTCCCACTCCAGAGTTGCTTAGCATTCTGGTTCCTGTTGTGCCGTCCCACACAGTCACCCATGTCCATACCTTATGCAGTCTTCACCTCTGACATTCCTACCTCTTTGCCTTTTTTCCGTACTTCCTATTGTCTTTCTTTCAACACACCGGCCGTATCCCACCGAGGCGGGGTGGCCCAAAAGGAAAACAAAAAGTTTCTCCTTTTACATTTAGTAATATATACAGGAGAAGGGGTTTACTAGCCCCTTGCTCCTGGCATTTTAGTCGCCTCTTACGACACGCATGGCTTACGGAGGAAGAATTATGTTCCATTCCCCATGGAGGTAAGAGGAAATAAACAAGAACAAGAACTAGTAAGAAAATAGAAGAAAATTCAGAGGTGTGTGTATATATATGTTTGTACATGTATGTGCAGTGTGACCTAAGTATAAGTTGAAGTAGCAAGGACGTACCTGAAACCTTGCACGTTTATGGGACAGAAAAATGGACACCAGCAATCCTACCATCATGTAAATCAATTACAGGCTTTCGTTTTACACTCACTTGGAAAGACGGTAGTACTCCCTGGGTGGTTGCTGTCTACCATCCTACTACCTACAACTTCCTATTGTGTCTTCTTTTATTCCATGTGTTTAATCCACACAAGCTTCCCAGGCAAAGCCCTCATCTCTTACTTCAACACCTCCAATTACTAAAACTACCCCAGTTACCAAAACTCCTTACCAACCTATTGTTCCTTCTCACTTAACTTTTTCCTACCTCTGAATCTTACCCCTTGCCTTCTCCTGCATCAGTGACAGTTGTGAAAAATCTATCCTCCTCCTGCTTACATCCACTATCCCCCGTTGGTTCTTCCTCCCAGGATACCTCTACTCTTTCTCTCTGTCTCCTACTCCTTTGGTAGCTACCTTGTCTCTCCACTCTCTACTCCACATACCTCTTCTGTCTCTTGTATCACTCCTTCCTTGTCTTCAGAAACTATTGAGCCCATATCAGCTTCTATTGAAGAGACAAAACTGAAAATGGATGCTGACCCATCTTCCATACTTCACAGTCTCACCTTCAACAATCCCCTACACCTGCTTCTTCCCAATGTCCTTCTTCTTAGGTTACCTGCAAATCACTTATTTCTAAGATGGGGGAAGGAGAAGGAGGGACAGTCGCACGCGGTTGTGCTCCGTCAAAAACTGCATGTCTTAATAGTAGCAGAGGGAACAGAATGCAGGAAATAAGCGTGTGCAACCATAAAGTGCATATACTCCTTTGAACAAACAAAAAAGGAATATCAGTAAACACTAAATAGGAAAATATGGATTATAGTGTTACATGGAGAGTGCTGGTGGAAAGGAACGGTTACTGTGGGAAATGACCTACAGCA
>NC_069480.1:0-21912 GCF_026875155.1 Cherax quadricarinatus
TTTGCATCTTACTATTAAATCTTAATGGAAAATTGGACCAGGTACGACTATTGACAAAAACCCGAAACGGGTTTGGGTGCTAGAGGGGCAGATCTTTCTGTTTTCACTGAGATCCAAATTTTATTAATATTCATTTTTTGTAACATTGACTTTTTGACATCTGATTTACTCCACAAACTCTGAAGATGATGTTTTCAGCGCTCCCCACAGCCGTTCTACCTCAATCTCTTGCTTCTCTCTACTCCTGCACTACCCCCTGCCCCACTATCCTCCATAACCTCCTAATCATCCCTCTCCCTTTTGTTACCCAATACCCCCCACTTCCTTCCTTGCCCTGCAGTGCTCTATAGCCCTTGTGGTTTAGCGGAGAGGAGAGTTATTAAATGGAGAGTTAGAGGTATTGGGAAGATGGGGGGAAAATATTTTGAGGAATTGTTAAATGTTGATGAAGATAGGGAAGCTGTGATTTCGTGAAATAGGACAAGGGAGGAATAACAACTTGTAGGAGTGAGGAAGACCCAGTTGTGAGTGTGGGGGAAGTTCGTGAGGCAGTAGGAAAAAATGAAAGGGGGGTTTAAGGCAGCCGGGAATGATGGGATAAAGATAGAAATGTTAAAAGCAGGTGGGGATATTAGTTTTGGAGTGGTTGCTGCAATTATTTAAAAAATGTATGAAAGAGGGTAAGGTACCTAGGGACTGGCAGAAGCATGCATAGTTCCTTTGTATAAAGGCAAAGGGGTTTAAAAGAGAGTGCAAAAATTATAGGGGGATAAGTCTGTTGAGTATACCTGGTAAAGTGTATGGTAGGTTATTATTGAAAGAATTAAGGTAAGACGGAGAATAGGATAGCAGATGAACAAGGAGGCCCTTTTGGAAAGGTAGGGGGTGTGTGGACCAGGGGTTTACAGTGAAACATATAAGTGAACAGTTTTTTAGATAAGGCTAAAGAGGGCTTTGTGGCATTTATGGATTTGGAAAAAGGGGTATGACAGGGTGGATAGGGGGGCAATGTGGCAGATGTTGCAAGTGTATGGTGTAGGAGGTAGGTTACTGAAAGCAGTGAAGAGTTTACGAGGATAGTGAGGCTCAAGTTAGAGTATGTAGGAAAGAGGGAAATTATTTCCCATAAAAGTAGGGCCTAGACAAGGATGTGTGATGTCACCGTGGTTGTTTAATATATTTATAGATGGGGTTGTAAAGAAGTAAATGCGAGGGTCTTGGCAAGAGGTGTGGAGTTTAAAAGATAAAGAATCCACACAAAGTGGGAGTTGTCACAGCTGCTCTTTGCTGATGACACTGTGCTCTTGGGAGATTCTGAAGGAAGTTGCAGAGATTGGTGTATGAATTTGGTAGGGTTGCAAAAGAAGAAAATTAAAGGTGAATACAGGAAAGATAAGGTTATGAGGATAACAAAAAGATTAGGTGATGAAAGATTGAATATCAGATTGGAGGGAGAGAGTATGGAGGAGGTGAATGTATTCAGATATTTGGGAGTGGACGTGTCAGCGGATGGGTCTATGAAAGATGAGGTGAATCATAGAATTGATGAGGGAAAAAGAGTGAGTGGTGCACTTAGGAGTCTGTGGAGACAAAGAACTTTGTCCTTGGAGGCAAAGAGGGGAATGTATGAGAGTATAGTTTTACCAACGCTCTTATATGGGTGTGAAGCATGGGTGATGAATGTTGCAGCGAGAAGGCTGGAGGCAGTGGAGATGTCATGTCTGAGGGCAATGTGTGGTGTGAATATAATGCAGAGAATTCGTAGTTTGGAAGTTAGGAGGAGGTGCGGGATTACTAAAACTGTTGTCTAGAGGGCTGAGGAAGGGTTGTTGAGGTGGTTCGGACATGTAGAAAGAATGGAGCGAAACAGAATGACTTCAAGAGTGTATCAGTCTGTAGTGGAAGGAAGGCGGGGTAGGGGTCGGCCTAGGAAAGGTTGGAGAGAGGGGGTAAAGGAGGTTTTGTGTGCGAGGGCTTGGACTTCCGCAGGTATGCGTGAGCGTGTTTGATAGGAGTGAATGGAGACAAATGGTTTTTAATACTTGATGTGCTGTTGGAGTGTGAGCAAGGTAACATTTATGAAGGGGTTCAGGGAAACCGGCAGGCCGGACTTGAGTCCTTGAGATGGGAAGTACAGTGCCTGCACTCTGAAGGAGGGTGTTAATGTTGCAGTTTAAAAACTTAGTGTAAAGCACCCTTCTGGCAAGACAGTGATGGAGTGAATGATGGTGAAAGTTTTTCTTTTTCGGGCCACCCTGCCTTGGTGGGAATCGGCCAGTGTGATAATAAAATAATAAATAATCAAATGTAAATTAACATTACATTTTTCCTGCCTCCAAATTTGGCATAATTGCCTAAGATGCCTGGTCAGTATAGAATGGGTCTTAATAGTCAGTGTGCAGAGTATTAAAAAAATCTGGGACCACTTACTACCTTTTGGGAGTGCCAGTTCAATTGAGTGTCAACTAGAGCAAATAGGATGGCAAACACCAGGGATTCACTGATCATTTTATTTTTATTAACACATCAGCCGATTCCCACCAAGGCAGGGTGGCTCAAAAAAGAAAAACCTTCACCATCATTCACTCCATCACTGTCTTGCCAGAGGGGTGCTTCACACAACAGTTTATAAAACTGCAACAATAAGACCCCTGCTTCAGAGTGCAGACACTGTACTTCCCATCTCCAGGACTCAAGGCCAGCCTGCCAATTTTCCTGAGTCCCATCATAAACGTTACTTTGCTCACACTCCAACAGCGCATCAAGTATTAAAAACCGTTTGTCTCCATTCACCCCTATCAAATATGCTCATGCATGCTTGGTGGAAGTCCAAGCCCCTCGCACACAAAGCCTCCATTACCCCCTCCATCCTTTCCTAAGCTGACCCCTACCCTGCATTCCCTCCACTACAGATTGATACACTCTTAAAGTCATTGTGTTTCGTTCCATTCTCTCTGTGTCCAAACCACCTCAACAACCCTTCCTCAGCCCTCTGGACAACAGTTTTGGCAATCCTGCAGCTCGTATTGACTTTAAAACTACGAATTCTCTGCATTATATTCAAACCACACATTTCCCTCAGACATGACACCTCCACTACCTCCATCCTTCTCCTCGCTGAAACATTCATCACCCATGCTTCATACTCACATAAGAGCGTTGGTGAAACTATGCTATCATACATTCCCCTCTTTGCTTCCAAATTGCCACGCTCACTCTTTTCCCACATCAAGTTTCTAATGATTTCACCTCATCTTTAATAGACCCATCAACTGACATGTACACTCCAAATATCTGAATACATTCACCTCCTCCATACTCTCTCCTTCAAATCTGAAATCCAATCTTCATCACCTAATCTTTTTGTTATCCTCGTCACCTTACCTTTCCCTGTATTCACTTTTTAATTTTGCTCTTTTATTTACAGACCCTACCAAATTCCATCCACAACCCCGCAACTATCTTCAGAATAACCCAAGTGCACAGTATCATCGGTAAAAAGCAACTGTGACAACTCCAACTTTATGTTTGATTCTATATCTTTAACTCCACTCCTCTTGCCAAGCCCCTCTCATTTACTTTTCCTTACAACCCCATCTATAAAATTTTGAATAACTATGGTACATCACACATCCTTGTGTAAATCCTATTTTTACTGGGAAATAAATCTCCCTCTTCCTACATAATCCTAAACTTGGCCTCACAATCTCATAAAAAACTCTTCACTGCTTTCAGTAACCTACCTCCTATACCATACACTTGCAAAATCACCACCCTGTCATAAAGCCTTTTCCAAATAAATAAATGCCACAAAAACATCTTTAGTCTTATATGAAATACTGATCCACTTACATGTTTCACTGAAACACTTGGTCTACACACACCTTACCTGTCCAAAAGCCTCTTGTTCATCTGCTATCACCTACCCTCTATCCTACTCTTTAATTGTTTCACTAATAACTCAACCATACACTTCACCAGGTATACTCAACAGACCTTATTCCAGTAGCAATTTTTGCACTCTCTTTATCCTCTTTGCCTTTATACAAAAGAGCATGCATGCTCACTGCCACTGCTCCATACATTTATTAAATAATAGCACCAACCCACCTCCAAAACTATATCCCCACCTGCTTTTAACATTTCCTCTATGTTCAATCAATCTCATCTGCCTTTCTCACTTTCCTATTACCCCAATGCCTCACAAACTTCCCACACTCACAACTTATTACTCTTCCCCTCTCCTATAAGTGTTATTCCTCCTTGCCTTATACAGAAATCATAGCTTCCCATTAATCAAACATTTAACAATTCCCAAAATATTCCCTCCATCTTCCTAATTTTACCTCTAACTCCCCATTTAATAACTCTCCTCTCCTATTTTGAACTGACAGATACATTTATTCTCTAGACTTTGCCTCAAACTTATTAATCTCATTCCAATACTTTTCTTGTTTTCAATAAAATTTGGTTGATAACATCTTACCAACTTCTCCATTTGCTCTCTTTTTATTACATTGCTTCACACCACTCTCTTAACCACTCTCTCTTTTTCTCCATATTCTCTTCACGCTCCTTGCATCCACTTCTACTTTCTAAAAACTTCTCATATGCTACTTTTTCTCCCTTACTACTCATCTTTACATCTTGTGAAGGCTTACTCAGCCCTGTAACAACTTCAAGTCAGTATTACCAAGGCTGGGCTCCTCCTCAGAAAAATTAATGAATAGAAAAAGAAATAATTACAACAATGATAAACACTTTATTATTTAGAAACGGAAAATGTAAAACAATAAAACATATGAATTGGTTATCCTAATTGAAATAAAATGAAAAATGAAATGAAAAAAATACATTTGAAACTCAATGCTAAGATACATAGTGATACTGGGGCTCTGGTGTTGGTGACACTGCATGGTGTTGAAATCGTAGCCGTTTGCGGATGTGGGGGGGTCGCAGTGTTGGTGACAACCACCGGCTCCGTTCTTCATCAGAGTATGCCATGAAAAATTACTTCCAGATGCATTCGCTGCCTGACCACGTAGTGTGCGGTAAGTGCTCTGCACCCCTCTGCGTTGTTTGTAGGCGAGCGCCCTTGTCAGTTACCTGCTCAGTGTGTTGAAGTGGTGCTGTCACACGCTCGCTGACACTTAGGTGCACTGTGATCGTCAAGTGGCGGTTTATCTGAGACGAAGGATAAAAACTGTATGCATCGAGCTACTTTAAAGGAACGATAACGCCCAGTTTCTCTGCGCAAGTCTTATTGCCAAAGAACATCCGGAGACTAATGGAGTACAAGATAGTGACTTGTATGGTGTAGCATTGAACAGGACAAACGAATTCGTCAAACTGCTATCAGCAACGGTTTATGAATTCGTAGGTCACCAGGTTTCAGGACGTGAGTCTTATTAACGTCACACCACTGTCACTGTAAGAATGATAGATGTTTCACGGTATTATACGTGGATCAAGTTTACGCAACGTTCCCTCTGAGGCGGACGAGGCGGATATAAGGAAAGTTTTTGGAAAGTGTATGGAAAAAGGACGGTGCATTAGCTCAACATGTCTGGGCGCAGGAGGCCTATGAATGGTTTTCCAGAGGTTCTTCACCCCTCAAAATGACTTTGAGGCACCCAATACCATCCTATGTGTAACCTACCACAATTTTCAGGACGCAGGTAATGGTAATGTACCCAGGACAAACGACGTACGTGCCACCTATGTGGTGAGATATGATCACATAGCGGCGACCTGTGACAAGCGAAGACATGTGCCTGGACCTGTGGTGGACGCCGCAGCCCCTGCTCTCAAAGGTGAGCAGGTGAGGAACAACATCGGATGGAGGGGCGTGTGTTTTGTGGAGCGAGATAGTGGATCGGGCCATCAGGACTGGTGGTGAAGTTGGAGTCCCCGCCTCCCAATGCCTGAATCAGTGTCGTCACCTTTGGATAAGGAGGAAGCAGCAAGTACAAGAGAAGGTTCTTGAGATTGAGGAGGAATTGGTGGAGGTGTTGAAGACGTTGTCACACACCAGAGAGGGATGTTACAACTGAGCGTGGTGTCATTGGAGAATCGCGCTTCAGATAAGTCTGAGACCTGATAATTTGGGACGTGGAATGGTGGTTTAGGGAGTCGTCCCATTGACCTCATTAAACCATTCCAGGTGGAGGTGGAGGTTCATAGAGAGGTAACATCTGACCAAGATATGTGTAACATGACTGTCACGAGAAAGGAGGGCGGCTACATCAGATCTGATGACGTCCTTACGCCTTCACAAAGGCCCTGGGGAAACAGTCTGAGGTGAAGTGTGGAAGGTAGTGGTGTAGGTGGTGGTAGCCATGATAGGAGGCACCGGAAGAAGGGGGGAGGAAAGAGAGCACTCTGAAGGTGTTTGAACGTAAATTCAAGCTCATGGGAGTTGTAAAGAGTGATGAGAGGAAGCAGGAGAGGGAAACTTAATAGGCCTAGGTTTATGTCTAAATGTTAATGGTTATGTAGCGGTATGAAGAGAGATTGGTTTCTGTAATTTCTGAATAAATCTAGAGTTGGATGTTGTGTTCCTGCAGGAGGCACAATTTCAAAGATGGTAGGGTGTTGGAGGTGCAGGATTTCGGGTAGTTTACCTCTGCCATCTCCCCGTCCTAAAAGGTGGGGGAATTTTAATTAAGGGAGACGAGCCCGTTTGTTTTGCAGAGAGCAGGGAGGAGGGGGAGGGAGGGTTGCCGTGGATGGGTGGTGATGGTAACGTGGGTCCTTTTTGTGAGTTTGTATGCACCGGGTCAAAAATAACATAAAGGTAAAAATGATTTTGTGTGTGAGGATCTTGTGTTTTTTCTTAAGTGCACTGCCAAGGTGCGATAGTTGGTGGGACTGGAATAGTGTAATCAAGGGTGGCTGGAAAAATTTTCCCTATGGATGAAATAACTGAAATAAAGGGTAGGTTGAGGTGTTTCAAAATGAAAGGTTTCAAGCAGTAAGATCAGGCAGGGGAGGAGGAAGTGCTTTGGGGCACAAGCCGTCAGCGGTGTTTTGGCGTCAATCAAAAGCAAGGCAGGTGCTGACGGCTATACCATGTTTTAGAGTAACGGAGATTGGTTGGGAATTAAAAGAGTAGGCAGGAGATACGAACCACGAAGGGGAATGTGTGCGTATGCGGGGCTTGGTACAAGAAGTACTGGAACCAGTGGGGGTGGGTGATGGGGCATTGGACAAGGTTGTACTGAATGTGACGTGTAATTTAGAATAGAGACCGAAAGGCTTAGGTGGGACGATACGCAGAGGAAATAGAGAATGGAATGCGTTAAGGGGAATGAGGAAGGGGAAACTCCCGGTATTGATGGTCTCCCGGTTAGAATTTTATTTACCACAATGGGGCGTTGATAAAGGAATTTATAGTTAGTTATTAAATAGTATGAAGGAGAAGGGCACGTTGGGGAGAAGCAGGAAACAGACAGTAGTAGTGTTGGTCCCAAGGTCAAGGGGCAGCCCACCCTTCGGGAGTACGAGCCATATCACTGATGTGTTGCAGACTATAAGGAGTTTTGCAAAAATTATAGGTAAATATTCACACCAAATGTGTAGTGGAGAGGTGGTGTCAAAATCTCAGTTTCGGGTTTTGCCGGGAAGGTCGATGATTGAAGGACATGATACTAGAAGTTTTGAGGAAGCTAAGGGTGAGGGTGGAGGGGCGCTTTTGTTGGCCTCTAGACTGGCAGGGAGCATAATGATTAGAGTGGAAAGGGGAGCATTGCAGGTTATACTTTAGAGACATGTTTTGGGAGGAAATAGTCGAGTGGGTAAATACGTGTACAAGGGGGCGAAAATGAGGATACAGATTAAAGGGTGTGGAATGGGGAGGGAAATTGCAATGGGAAGAGGCCCTTAGACAGGGATGCCCCCATGCCCAAATATTGTTTTGGCGTGTATCCAGGACCCTTTTATAGAATGGATGACCGTAGCTTATGTAAACGCCATGTGAGGTAAGTGTGGGGGTGGGAGGGCCTGGCCGTGTTAATTGGATATGCTGATGACACCTACTGTTTCTCATTCCGGCAGGATGTCAATGAGAGTGTTGGACGAGGTGGTGCAATTATTTGGAAGTGCCACAGGTATCAGGTAAAAGTGCGGAAGTCAAGATGCATGGGGTTGGGTTCTTGGTGGGGGGTGGGGGGGGAGATGTAATGTTGTTAAAGAATGTGGACGGTGGTCTTTAAAAGATTTTTAGTAATATTTATAGGGATACATGGTTGCGGCGCGGGAGGAAAATTCGATAGGTATTGGAAAGGATCCGTGGGGCGTCTCGGTGTTCTGAGACCCCAGCACCTAACTCTGATACAGTGATGATAGTCGTGGAACATTTTATTGTATAGTAAAGGTTTGGTATATTGCAGCTGTGTTCCCCAATTACAAGGGACAGCGATTGCGGGGATACTAAGACGGGTTGTAGCAAGTTTTATGGGGTTCACGTTGTGATTGGTTTAGCGGAGGGAGGTTGTAATGTTACCTGCAATCAGGGTGGGTTGGGGTTGTTGGATTTGAGACGGAGGGCTAAATGTGTGTTTATTAAATGGTGGAAGTGTGCCGAGGGGTGTGAACGTGGGGCGTTTGGGAAGATACACCCGACAGGCTGGTATGTGGTTATCGAGGAATGGAGTTGAGGGAATGTGAAATAGTTTTGAGGGGGGCTGTGATGATGGTTTAGGGAACTGAGAAAGGAATCGTATAAGGGTTTTGTGTAGGTTACTTGTAGGTAGGTGCGTTGTCCCATTGAGGGTTTGTTCCCCATGTATGCGTGAAGAGTAATTTGTTTAGATTTAGTATAATTGAAGTTAAAACCTCAGGCGCGTGAGGTGATGTTCGTTTCCCTGGCATGGGATCCTTCCGTCTGGTGAGATATTACGAAACAGACAGTTTGTAGAGGGTGGGTGGTGTGGTATCTGTGGAGGGGATGAGACAGCGTACCATGTAGTTTACTTTGTGAAGGGCTAGAGGAGGTTAGGTGCTGGTTAAGTAGGTTGGTACAGAGGGTGGGGGGCCGTGGGGTGTCGGTTTGCGTGCTCTAAGTCTAGATATGGGTGGGTTAGACGAGGGTGTCATAAGAGCTTTAGATATATATCATGGTAGATTATATAAATATGTCGTGGGTGATGAGGGGGAGAGGGGATAGTGAGGAGAGAAGAAAGGTTCTTGCGGTAACGTTCTATAGTACGAGGTGTCGTAAACAGAGATTTGTATGGGAGGAGGTGGGATCAGGCTTTCTCAGAGGGGTATAGAATGCTAACGTTAGGGATTCTCGTAAATCTGTGATTGGATATGAGTGAATGAAAGGGGTTTTTCATAGGTTGGAGGGAGTCAGGGGGCAACAGCGGGCTCGCCTCCCTGGGGGGGTGGTCGTGAGAGTGTTGTGAATGTGGGTTTGGAATGGTTTTCCTGGTTTTCATTGGGACTTTATGGCATCCAAGTGTGGATGTAGAGCTCAAGGTCTCGTTATGGTAGATATAACACTTTTCAGAATGTAGGTATAATATAGTAGATTTTTTATGTATAATTATGATGTGTAATCAGTCTTGTATAACATGATTCTTGAGAAATAAGTTATTTGCGACATGCAGTGTGTTTTAGTTTGTATTTATGTTTACTGCTGGGTTTTTTGCAACGATGAGATATACTTATATGACTGTTTTGCATTGATGCATACATGCATCTGATTAATGGTGATTTTTTGTGAAATTTATGTTGTACGTGTGGGTGTGTGTGTGGATTGTGGGGTAAGGGTGTGGGTGTGTATGTGTATATAATAAATATCAATCTCTTTCTATTGTATTGAGCCTTTGTCATGGGTCAGACGTATGTAAATACTTTAATATGCATGATTGGATTCTTTTTAAAGTTTATAATATGGTCTGTACCTATACCGGTTTGGTGTTCATGCAAGTTTCTTGATGTTAAGTTTTAGTCTGTATGTATACATACAAATCTAGACAGTTTAGTGACGTAGACCATTGTGTCTAATTTGTATATGGGTGTATTGTTAACAGTATAGAAGCTTTGTTATTGTGTTCTAAGCTGTATTCTTTCTGTTTATTATTTGTTATGTTGGGAAATAGTTCAGCTGTAATTGTTAGGGATAAGTATGTAGATTTATCTAGTCAGATTTATGATGGTAGGTTTTGGTTTTTGATTAATTGAAGGATGGGATTTAACTGATATAACTTCTTGTATATTTTATGTTCAAGTGATTGAACCTTTGTCAGATGTCGATGTATATGTACAATTTTTTTTTTTTTTTTTTTTTTTTTTATATATATATGCAAGGTTTTGTATAAAGTCAATTCATGAACCCTGTGACATGTAATTTGTTTTTTAGTTATGTTTCTTGCTGTAATTTTTGTTTTTGTAATATCTTGCGAGCATGTAGTACAATCGTTTTGCAGTTTATTTTGATAGTTCCATACTGTTTCTTTATTTTTAGTTAAACTGTAATTGGTTTTAATAAAATATAAAAAAAAATTACTTCAGATGACAGGAAAACAGGTTCTTACCACTGCTATGTGAGGGGTTAGTATCCTGCATTGGCATACATAACAGATAAGTAGATTAAACATGGGGACGCTTAGACTATGTCCGTCTCCTTCTATTCTTCTCGTTGGTTGGGCAGGTGACACACTCTGTCATTCTAAACAGTAAAGGAGAGACAGATTACCCACTCTTTAAGAAATCACGTCTCCTGATAAGTATAATAACTAAAAGATGTGGTGATTATTAAAACATTTACAGATAAAGACTGAGAAAGACTAAGTTAATTATGGCAAAAGTGAAGCTTTCAATCAATAGGCCCACTAAAAATATAATCAGCGGTACTAACAGTAGTGCTGGGAGCTCGTGATCTAGTGGATACTGTTTGCCGGAGCCGAACGTCACCTTTCAGAGGGGGGGAAGAGGAAGGGGAAAGGGATAGCGGGAGCTAGACTGAACCTGCCCTTAACAAGCAGCAGCATATGAAACTAATCACTTTTGGGGAGGGGGAAAAAAGGGGGGGAATAGCGTAAGCTGACTTGCCCTACCTTTACAGTAGCCGTCAATGAAACTATCTACCGTTTACTATATTACTCCCTCACTACTCCTATCTATTGAACTTAATCTCCCTCACACACCCCGATACCAACTTATAGTCCAAGGATATAAGAAGAATAGTGAGGAAAAGTTCTAACATGTTGGAAGCCGCGTAAAGCAACAAATCTTCTACAGACTGTCACGACTCACCAGTCAGAGAAATAATTGGATGAACCATTGATATACACAATATAGAACTTTAAAAGCTGGAGTGCCAATGTCCACCTCAAGAGGCGACTGTTGGTTCCCTTAAAAGTTTTCAAGTATATCAAAGGTTTGTGGTCCGTTTTCTAAAATAATTCCTTTCCCAGTAAATAAAATTTAAGCTTGAATACCCACACAAGGGCCAAACATTGTTTTCTATGTGGAGTATCCGTTTCTGCGGAAGAGATTCCGGCTTAGGAACAATACAGGGAAGGGAGTATCCCATGGTATTGTATAGCACCTATCACCTAAGCCTGTATTGAGGCATCATTCTTAAACAAAATGTTTTTATTAATATCATGGAATCTAAGAATAGGGTCTTTCGAAAAGATACTTTTAATCTCATTAAACTTTTCCCTGAGTTTACGTCACGAAAGTTTCAAGAGGTTCCTTCAGAGACTTTATAAGGAAGTCAGATAAGATGTTCTGTAAGATCAGTACGGTTTTGGGATAAACCGTGCATAAAAATTTATCAGAACCAAGAAAGCTACGCATGAGCTTCTAGGTTTTGGGAATATAAATTCTAATAAAGCTTTGATCTTACTAAGAGAGGCTGCAAGAGTATTAGAAAGTATCAGTCCAAGATATCTAATCTTGTTTAACCCAAGGAAGCATGTTTTCGGCTTGGCATGAGGCCCATGTAAGCGAAACCTATGCAAAACTGATGTAAATGTTTGGATATGTTCGCCCCACGTGGATGTCCATTACGTAAATGTTATCAAAAATAAACTGAAACATTTGCAATTACCCAAGACCATTCTCACAGTCTCACGTAGGTAGCACAGCAGTTACCAACCGAAGGGCATAGTTCACTATACTGCATCAGTCCTTGGTGTGTAGGAAAAGTGGTTGTACTGCTTAGAAGAAGATCTAACATTACTTGATGATATGCCTGCGCAATATCAATCTCTGAAAGAAGGAAGCGTCATCAAATTTATGAGATCGCTATCTGTTGAGGGCATAGGCCTCACACCCACCGAATTATAGCATTAAGGCCTCTGTAGTCAATAGCAATCTAAATATGAATTAATCCCTCCTTCTTAACCATGACTACTGGTGATCATAGCAGATACTGAAGGTTCAATGATCATTAGTTTTAATAATCTGTCTACCTCTCATCAAATGCATCCCTGAAGGTGAACCTGGGAACTGGACATAATTTCCCTTTGACCGGATGTCCCGTCAATAAGTCAATCTTATGGACCTACTGTGAGGTAACACCTGGAACTATCAGTAAAACTCTTGAAAAGTTACTTTCACACATCGAAGTATTCATGTCTCTTATGTCATCCAAAGATCATTAATTTTATATGTTATTGTCAGAGGTGGTTTAAGAGTCACCAAGTCATGTAGTTCTTCATCATAGTCTAGTTAGTTAGTTTTTAATCTGTTATTATGCACCCCATACCCATCCTGTTGGCGGTAGTCAAAAGATTACAGAGGTACATAATGGGTCCAGGGACTGGGCCTCAAAGTTTTGATAGCTGAGGAAGTTACAGAGGCAATGAATTCACAATTTACAAAGGTAATGAACTCACAATTTACAAAGGTAATGAACTCCAGGTAGGTCTAGTCACAATCATGACAAGTTACAAAGGTATTTACAGATTACAGAGGTACACAATGGGTCCAGGAACCGGGCTCCAAAGTTTTGATGGCTGAACTTGGTACAAGGTAATGAACTCACAAGTTACAAAGGTAATGAACTCACAAGTTACAAAGGTAATGAATACTGTAAGAATGGTTACTTACGTTTATACATGGCTGCAATCATGAACAAATTTTAGAGTAATGAGCAATTCACACTTCCACACCCGGTCACAACTGTAGTGAGTTATTGGTGCAAATGTTGATTGCTGAGTCTCTCTCTCTCACACACACACACACACACACACACACACATAAACACACACACACACACACACACACACACACACACACACACAAACTCATACACACACACGCACACACACTCATACACACACACACACACACTCATACACACACACACACTCATACTCACACACACACACACACACACACACACACACACACACACACACACTCACACACTCATACACATACACACAAACACACACACACAGCACCTGTTTGGAACCCGCACTTGATAAAGCACGTCAAGAAACTAGAGAAAGTACAAAGGTTTGCGACAAGGTTAGTTCCAGAGCTAAGGGGAATGTCCTATGAAGAAAGATTAAGGGAAATCGGCCTGACGACACGGGAGGACAGGAGGGTCAGGGGAGACATGATAACGACATATAAAATACTGCGTGGAATAGACAAGGTGGACAAAGACAGGATGTTCCAGGGAGGGGACACAGAAACAAGAGGCCACAATTGGAAGTTGAAGACACAAATGAGTCAGAGAGATAGTAGGAAGTATTTCTTCAGTCATAGAGTTGTAAGGCAGTGGAATAGCCTAGAAAATGACGTAGTGGAGGCAGGAACCATACACAGTTTTAAGACGAGGTTTGATAAAGCTCATGGAGCGGGGAGAGAGAGGGCCTAGTAGCAACCGGTGAAGAGGCGGGGCCAGGAGCTAGGACTCGACCCCTGCAACCACAAATAGGTGAGCAAATAGGTGAATACACACACACACACACACACACAGACACAGTAGGGACAGCGAGCAGGCTAGTCACGCCGTCGGTGCTCCGGGGATTTAAGTGTTTTTGAGGGCTACAAGTGTTCTGCAAGGGTTGCTAAGTGTGTCAGGGTAGTCAACAATCCTAGAAGTGTTTTTTTTTAATTGCCTGAGCCACACAAGTGTGGGGAGAGCCACAATTTTGAAAGTGATCTGGAAAATAAAAGCGTTGTGGCGCAGGCTAGTGTGAAGGCGGCGTTGCCAAGTGTCACCCAAGATTTTAATAAAGTGAAACAATAGTGTGACCAGTGAAAGAAATACATTTAATAGGTTTCATTATTAAAACGAGAAGAAAATTGGGGTGGATCTAGCCGGGACGTACATCGAGCTGGATCTATCCAGGACGTCACATCGACCTGGACAATCTACAGTGCTACAGCTGCAATACAAGTACTGTATCACCTATGAGGGGTTGTTTGGGTGTGGGGTCCGGGTTCCCAAAATTTAACCGCCAAGTGAATGTGAATGGCCCTAACTCTCATAGCAACGATAAAGAATGGGCACTCAAGTATTCAATAAGGTTTAGCAAATGGTATCCATTGAACAAGGCGATTAAGTCACTATAAGCAGGTGATATAGCAACACTGCAAGGGAGTCAGGTCACATAGGTTGTGGACACAAGGACAACTGAGAATCTACATTACACTCCAAGCACAAGCCACCTACTTTTCAGACACAATAAACCCACACATAATTCGACACATAATTACACACACACACACACACACACACACACACACACACACACACACACACACACCACACACACACACACACACACACACACACACACACATATCCAACACACACACACTCCCCCCCTCACCACCGACATCTCACTACTTCCCCTGATCCACACCTCCCTCGATCACCCTCCCCTCCCCCGTTAACCCCAAACCCTCCCCACCCCTCCCCACTCAGCTCCCAAATAGCCACAGTTCCTCCACTACTTCCCCCCCCCCCCACTCCTGACACACACACTACAACCTAACATACAGAACTACATGGGTTTCCCACTCTGAGGCAATCAGGATAAAACAAAAAGGGGTTGCCAGAGAGCAACAAGAAAAACCAAGGGACAGGAGGAGGAAACTGCAAAGGAAGATTGGGCAGCAGAGCTCATAAAAAGGGATCATGAATGGGAAAAGAAACTAGAAAACTTAGCATGAGAATGGAAGAGAGGATAGATATGGAAAGCAGGAAGTGGGAGTGCATGTCAAAATAGCAGAAGCTAGATACAGAGTTTAGAAGAGGAACTAAAAAAAATCTGAAACAGCATAAAGAACTAAAGAACATTTTGGGATTGACATCAGAGACTGCTACCTCAGCCACAAAAAAGGGGGACTGTAGGGAAAGAAGGGCACAACTGCAGGGGAAAGTCCTATCAGAGGAGACTGAACAAATGAAAGAGCTAAGCTTTATGGGGAGGCCCTAACAGACAACAACAGAGCCCAAGGAAAGCCGAGAAGGGAAAATGACAGGCCACTGAGCCCAAGTACTTTAGCCAGTGAAACTGATGAAAGGAAAGCTGCAGGGGAGGAAACCAAATTAAATGGGGGGATACACAGGGATATGCATGGGAGAATGAAAGGGTGAGGTCAGTCTTTGTGTATGGGCTCCGGGAAGTCGAAGGGGAATCATATGAAGCAAGAAAACAAGGGGAAAAAAAGCAATTGAAAGCATCATGAAAGCAATAGGAGAAGACGATATGACCCAGCTGGAAAATTTTCGGAGAATAGGGGGGTTTGTAAAAAAAAGAACCCGGCCAGTGAGAGTGACCTTCAAGGCAGAAGCGACTCGGACCAGGATACTGCAGGAGAAAGCACGATTAAGGGACATGACGGCATACAGGAGGGTGTATCTCGACCGCGACAGAACACAAGAAGAAAGGAAGAAACTGAGAGAGATGGTACAAAGGCGAAAGGAGGAAAGAGAGGGGATGGAGAAGACAGACAGGAGATCCCAGACCCAGGAAGAAGATCTAATACAGCCTCCCCCAGGTCAACCCCAGTGCAACCAAACACTCTAAATCAAAACACCCATGCCACATCCAATGCCCCCACCCACTACATTACAAACTTCACCCCCACAGCAACAACCCATAGTTCCGTACCAGGTCTCCCACTTCCCCAACCCCAATATACTTCCCAGACCACAGTCTTAGAAAAGAAGTTGAAGGTGTGGTATACAAATGCAGATGGAATAACAAACAAGTATGAGGAGTGGCACGAAAGAATCAAAGAGACATCCCCAGACATAATAGCACTCACAGAAACAAAACTCACCAGAATAATAACAATTCAATCTTTCCATCCGATATCAAATCTTCGGGAAAGACAGAGGGAGGAGAGGGGAGGAGGAGTTGCACTGCTCATTAAAAACCAGTGGGGTTTTTGAGAAAAGGGAAAGGGAATGGATGGCATGGGCGAAGGGACTACTAGTAGGAACAATCCAGTCCCGAGGGACATAAGGTGATAATTGCAGTAATGTAAAAACCCACCACAGAACTGCAGGAGGCCAAGAGAAGAATACATGAGAGCAACAGAGCAATGATCAACACACTAGCCGAGGGGGCCAGGAGAGCACACATGGGGGGAGCAAAGTTACTATTATGGGTGATTTCAATCACAAGGAGATTGACTGGAAAACCGGAGCCCCATGGGGGCCCGAAACATGGAGAGCCAAATGATGGATGTGGTACTGGAGAACCTCATGCATCAACATGTTAGAGACACTAAACCCGAGAGAGAGGAGAGGATGAACAGCAAGGTTGGACCTTGTATTCACCAAGAGTAGTTTTGGACATCGAGGGTATCATGTATGAAAGGCCCCTGGGAGCTAGTGATCATGTGGTTCTGTGCTTCGACTACATAGTTGAGCTCCAAGTGGAGAGAGTAGCAGGAAAGGCTGGAAAAACCAAACTACAAAAGGGGGAACTACTCAGGCATGAGGGAACTTCCTTCAAGACATTCAGTGGGAGAGGGAACTGACAGGAAAACCAGTACAAGAAATGATGGACTATGTACAACAAAATGCAAGGGGGCAAAGGAAGGTTTGTTCCCAAGGGGAAAAAGAAATAATGGGAAGAACAGAACGAGTCCTTGGTTCACCCAAAGGTGTAGGGAGGCAAAAACTAGGTGTAATAGGAATGGAAAAGGTACAGAAGACAGAGAACCAGGAAAATAAAGAAATCAGCCGAAGAGCCAGAAACGAATATGCACAGATAAGAAGGAGGCTCAGAGACAATATGAAAATGACATAGCATCAAAAGTAAAGACTGACCCCCAAGCTGTTGTACACCACATCAGAGGGAAAAAAACAGTCAAGGACCAGGTAATCAGACGAGGAAGGGTGAGGGGGAAATTCACAAAAACGACCGAGAGGTATGTCAGGAGCTCAACACAAGATTTAAAGAGGTATTTAAAAGTGGAAACCAGTAGGACTCCCAAAAAATCAGAACAGGGGGGCACACCAGCAAGTGCTGGGTGAGGTACATAAACCAAGGAGGAGGTGAAGAAGCTGCTAGCGAACTTGACACCTCAAAAGGGGTGGGACCAGACAACATCTCTCCATGGGTCCCCTTTAAAGAGGGGGCAGAGATATTGTGTGAGCCATTAACAAAGATCTTCAACACATCAATTAAACTGGGCAACTCCCTGAGGTATGGGGAAAAAGGCAAATGTAGTCCCAATTTTAAAAAGGGAGACAGACATGAGGGACTAAACTACAGACCTGTATCTCTAACGTGTATAGTATGCAAAAGGGCATGGAGAAGATCATCAGGAGGAGAGTGGTGGGGGACCTGAAAGAAACAAGTGTAATAATTGACAACCAGCACGGTTTTCAGGAAGGAAAATCCTGTGTCACAAACCTAAATAAGTTTTTATGACAAGGTGACAGAAGTAAGACAAGAGAGAGAGGGGGGGATCGACTGCGTATTTTTGGACTGCAAGAAGGCTTTCGACACAGTTCCTCACAAGAGGTTACTGCAAAAGCTAGAGGACCAGGCACACATAACAGGAAAGGCACTGCAATGGATCAGAGAATACTGACAGGGAGGAAACAACGAGTCATGGGACGCGACGAGGTGTCAAGTGGGCGCCTGTGACAAGCGGGGTTCCACAGGGGGCAGTCCTAGGACCTGTGCGTTCTTGGTATACGTGAACGACATAACGGAAGGGATAGACTCGAAGTGTCCTTGTTTGCAGACGATGTGAAGTTAAAAGAGAAGAATCGAATCGGACGAGGATCAGGCAGGACTACAAAAAGATCTGGACAGGCTACAAGCCTGGTCCAGCAACTGGCTCCTAGAATTTAACCCTGCCAAATGCAAAGTCATGAAGATTGGGGAAGGGCAAAGAAGACCGCAGACACAATATAGTTTAGATGGCCAAAGACTGCAAACCTCACTAAAGGAAAAAGATCTGGGGTGAGTATAACACCGAGCATATCTCCTGAGGCGCACATAAATCAGATAACTGCTGCAGCATACGGGCGCCTGGCAAACCTACGGATAGCGTTCCGATACCTCAGTAAGGATTCGTTTAAGACTCTGTACACCATCTACGTCAGGCCCATACTGGAGTATGCAGCACCAGTTTGGAATCCACACCTAGTCAAGCACGTCAAGAAATTAGAGAAAGTGCAAAGGTTTGCAACAAGACTAGTCCCAGAGCTACGGGGATTGTCCTATGAAGAAAGGTTGAGGGAAATCGGCCTGACGACACTGGAGGCCAGGAGGGTCAGGGGAGACATGATAACGACATATAAAATACTGCGCGAATAGACGAGGAGGACAAAGACGGGATTTTTCCAGAGATGGGACACAGACACAAGAGGTCACAATTGGAAGTTGAAGACTCAGATGAATCAAAGGGATGTTAGGAAGTATTTCTTCAGTCATAGAGTAGTCAGGCCATGGAATAGCCTAGAAAGTGATGTGGTGGAGGCAGGAACCATACATAGTTTTAAGGCGAGGTATGATAGAGCTCATGGGGCAGGGAGAGAGAGGACCTAGTAGCAATCAGCGAAGAGGCGGGGCCAGGAGCTGTGACTCGACCCCTGCAACCACAAATAGGTGAGTACAAATAGGTGAGTACACACACACACACACACACACACACACACACACACACACACACACACACACACACACACACACACACACACACACACACACACATGCACATATGTGGTAATGCTTTATTTACAGCTAGCAAAGTCAGGGTATTTCTCCAGAATGGTCTGTAATATACCACTGTGGATAAAATACTTAGCCATTTCTTGAACACTTCTGAGTGAGTTGTTTCTAAATTCATTAATTTTAATGACGCAGGGTGTGACAATAATCCATCTGGCAAAGTTTACATTTCGTTTGGTCTACATCTGGTGGTGGTGATTTAACCTGCCAAAGATACTTGTAACCCAGCCGGAGCCGGGCGGTAGTGACATCCAAGAGTCTGCTTATTTTGTTGGATGCACCATAGACATGTGGCTCCTCCTGCATGATAGAATGATGATAGATGGACTCACTGGTGTCAATCTCCCTGAGCCTTAAGTCCATAAAATTCAGCTGAAGTTCTTTTCGTATTATTGTTCTCAAACTACTACCTGACAAGCCAAGATTGTAATCTACACCCTCTTTGAAAGCATACAGCTTAGCCAATTTATCAGTTCTATCATGCATCTGAAGACCAATGTGAGATGGAATCAACAGCATGTGCACTCTGACTCCACTGTCCACAATTCTACCATACCTGTGTCTGGCTTCAAACCCAAAGCATCCCACAATTTATGCTTAATGATAAGTTAGAGGGTCAATTACGCCAACCTTACATTCTACAGTTGTCTTATCAAGTTCGTGTGGAAAAACTAATTCAAAGTTATTAAGGCAGTTAACCGAATTTCTTCGGTAATATTTCTTAAGGATGTTGATAGGATAAAGCTTAGGTTTCCCCTTGACTTCTATGAGGTACTTAACTTTCCCACAAATTTTTAATACTTTATATGGACCTTTCCATGCTACTAATAATTTATTTGACTTGATAGGCAAAAAGTACCAGAACTTGATCCCCTATTTTAAAACTTCTCCTCTGACTTTTGTAATCAAAATAGGTTTTGTACTAGTCCATTGACAAGCTTAAGTTTTTCGAAACTATGTCAGAGGTCTCCTCAAGTTTGGATCTAAGGTCAAGGAGAAACTGGTAAGAAGACTGAACCTCAGCACTCACCTCCTCATTAGTAAATAAGTCATGAAGGATGGACAATGGGCCTCTGGCCTGTCTACCATAGAGGAGTTCAAAAGGTGAAAACCCCAAAGAGTCACTGGGAACTTCCCTCATGGCAAACAAAGCACAGGGTAGGTAACGATGCCACTCCTTAGGTTTAAGGGAGCAAAGTTTCCTTAAAATGGACCTGAGAACCGAATGCTGGCGCTCAATCCTCCCATTACAGCTGGGATGATAGGGTGTTGTGAAGAGAGACTTCACTCCTAGAAGTCGGTAGAGATGTTGCATTAAGTCAGATGTGAATTGTGTCCCACGGTCAGACAAAATCTCTCTAGGGATGCCAACTCTGGAGAAGATGGACAAAAGGGCTTCAGCCACCTCTGTAGTAGTTATGGTCTTTAAGGGTACGGCTTCAGAGAAACTCGAAGCATAATAAACTAATGTTAATATATATCTATGTCCCCCAGATGAAAGTGGAGATAAAGGACCAACGATGTCAATAGCGACTCTTTCAAAGGGTACCGTAATGATACGCATTTTGACCATAGGTACTCTCCGGGTACCTAGAGAGGATGACAGTTGGCAAACTTTACACGATCTACAATAGGTAGTGACATCTGAGGATATTTTGGGCCAAAAATATATTTCCCTAATTTTATTTAAGGTTTTCCGGTGCGAGAAATGTCCGGCCACTTGTAAGTCATGAGCCATTTTAAGAACAGTCTCTCTGCATTGACTTGGGACAACTAAGATGGAATAGTCCACCTCGTCTGAATTTAATATGAATACTGACTTATACAAGATATCCTTTATATATTCAAATTTATATGAAAAGTTTTTCCTTTGAATAACTTGATTTTGTTTAGCGGCATTATTGCAATTCTGAAGAGAAGGGCAATTACGTTGTAAATTGACAAATGAGTTCTTTCATATATCTAAAGGCTTAAAGTCAGGGAAAATTAAAGGATGGACAGTAGGAGAAGCCTGGGCTTTGGTCTGAGCCCTAGTCAAGACATTTATAGTATCAGAGGCGATATCTTCACTTCACTTTGGTGCCCGTGGCCTGGTGGCTAAAGCTCCCGCTTCACACACGGAGGGCCCGGGTTCGATTCCCGGCGGGTGGAAACATTTCGACATGTTTCCTTACACCTGTTGTCCTGTTCACCTAGCAGCAAATAGGTACCTGGGTGTTAGTCGACTGGTGTGGGTCGCATCCTGGGGGACAAGATTAAGGACCCCAATGGAAATAAGTTAGACAGTCCTCGATGACGCACTGACTTTCTTGGGTTATCCTGGGTGGCTAACCCTCCGGGGTTAAAAATCCGAACGAAATCTTATCTTATCTTATCTTATCTTATCTTCATCTAACAAGTGAACCGGTGATCCTACTACCTCGCTTTCGAGAGTAGCATCACTAGTTTTTAATCCCACATGAATCTCGCGAGACATTGTCTCATCTGAACTTTCGAGGGGCTTCTCTGACTCTACAGGAAGAGGATCTGAAAAGCTTATGTCCACCTTTGGTGATGAAAGGTCAACCTCAGAAGGAAGAATGACACTTTTTACATTACCTATTAGCACGGAGCAAGAAATAATGGGAGCTAGTACGGCTTCAGACCAACCTGTGAACCATTTAGACCTAATGTAACAATGAGTAGGAAAGGGTCAGTATGGCCCAAGTAGTCTGAAAGTTAGCAAGGAATG
>NC_069480.1:22412-40446 GCF_026875155.1 Cherax quadricarinatus
TTTTATGTGAGCAGGGTAATATTTAGTGAAGGGATTCAGGGAAACCGGTTATTTTCTTATATCGGACTTGAGTCCTGGAAATGGAAGTACAATGCCTGCACTTTAAAGGAAGGTTCGGATATTGGCAGTTTGGGGGGATATGTTGTTATCTTTATACGTATATGCTTCTAAACTGTTGTATTCTGAGCACCTCTGCAAAGCAGTGATAATGTGTGAGTGTGGTGAAAGTGTTGAATGATGAAAATATTTTCTTTTTGGGGATTTTCTTTCTTTTTTGGGTCACCTTGCCTCGGTGGAGACGACCAACTTGTTGATATATATATATATATATATATATATATATATATATATATATATGTTGTGCCGAATATGTAAAGCTGGTCAATTAGCAAGAACTCATTTAAAAGATATATTTTTTCATTAATGTTAATGTAAAAATTTAAATTTTGGCAGCAAAAGAATCTTAGAAAACTTACCTAACCTTATTTATTATAACAAGAACAATTTATTTTAGCCTAACCCAACTAAATATATTTTAGATTTGTTTACAATAATTTACTACTAAACAAACACAGTGAAATATATTTTTTTCGTTAGGTTCAGAATGATTTTGGCAAAATGAGCGTTGCTATTTAAGCTAAGATCGCAAGTTCTGCCTATTCGGCACGACATATATATATATTAAATATATATATAATTATATATATATATAAATATATATATATATATATATATATATAAACACTGATCTCTGGCTGAAGGAGACTCGAACCTACGAACCTTAGGACAAGGTACGCAGTGCTTTACCAATCACCCACACTGACCAATACCTTGGCGTGTAGCATGAGCTACACGTTTGATCCAAGGCAGCCAGCTTTCAGGAGAAGGCTTACAGCTTTTCATCTCATCCCCTGCATGCATCAGCCTTACTAGAGATTTGAACAATGCAAGGAATTCGCGAGAGCATGCGAAATATACACAAACACTGATCTCTGGCTGAAGGAGACTCGAACCTACGAACCTTAGGACAAGGTACGCAGTGCTTTACCAATCTACCCACACTGGACCAATACCTTGGCGTGTAGCATGAGCTACACGTTTGATCCAAGGCAGCCAGCTTTCAGGGAGAAGGCTTACAGCTTTTCATCTCAGTGTGGGTAGATTGGTAAAGCACTGCGTACCTTGTCCTAAGGTTCGTAGGTTCGAGTCTCCTTCAGCCAGAGATCAGTGTTTGTGTATATTTCGCATGCTCTCGCGAATTCCTTGCATTGTTCAAATCTCTAGTAAGGCTGATGCATGCAGGGGATGAGATGAAAAGCTGTAAGCCTTCTCCCTGAAAGCTGGCTGCCTTGGATCAAACGTGTAGCTCATGCTACACGCCAAGGTATTGGTCCAGTGTGGGTAGATTGGTAAAGCACTGCGTACCTTGTCCTAAGGTTCGTAGGTTCGAGTCTCCTTCAGCCAGAGATCAGTGTTTGTGTATATTTCGCATGCTCGCGCGAATTCCTTGCATTGTTCAAATCTCTAGTAAGGCTGATGCATGCAGGGGATGAGATGAAAAGCTGTAAGCCTTCTCCCTGAAAGCTGGCTGCCTTGGATCAAACGTGTAGCTCATGACACACGCCAAGGTATTGGTCCATTGTGGGTAGATTGGTAAAGCACTGCGTACCTTGTCCTAAGGTTCGTAGGTTCGAGTCTCCTTCAGCCAGAGATCAGTGTTTGTGTATATTTCGCATGCTCTCGCGAATTCCTTGCTTTGTTCAAATCTCTAGTAAGGCTGATGCATGCAGGGGATGAGATAAAAAGCTGTAAGCCTTCTCCCTGAAAGCTGGCTGCCTTGGATCAAACGTGTAGCTCATGCTACACGCCAAGGTATTGGTCCAGTGTGGGTAGATTGGTAAAGCACTGCATACCTTGTCCTAAGGTTCGTAGGTTCGAGTCTCCTTCAGCCAGAGATCAGTGTTTGTGTATATTCGCATGCTCTCGCGAATTCCTTGCATATATATATAATATAAAATATATATATATATATATATATATATATATATATAATTTTTAATATATATATATATATATATATATATGTTGTGCCGAATAGGCAGAACTTGCCATCTTGGCTTAAATAGCAACGCTCATCTTCCCAAATATAGGACAAGTGAAAATTTGTGTATGCAATAATTTCGCCAAAATCATTCTGAACCTAACGAAAAAAAATATATTTCACTGTGTTTGTTTAGTATTAAATTATTGTAAACGTATTTAAAATATATTTAATTGGGTTAGGCTAAAATATATTGCTCTTGTTATAATAAGGTTAGGTAAGTTTTCTAAGATTCTTTTGGTGCAAAATTAAAATTTTTTACATTAACATTAATGAAAAAACATATCTTTAAACGTATAAGAGAAAATTTCAGAAAGGACTTAATTTTAAATGAGTTCTTGCTAATTGACCAGTTTTACATATTCGGCACGACATATAATATATATATATATATATATATATATATATATATATATATATATATATATTATATATATATATATATATATAAAATATATATTGTTGCAACTTATTCGGTCCGAGAAGTCCCAGCGGGGAAAAACACACTGTTCGAGGGCCCTTACACCCACCCAAAACACACACTCACCTGGGTTGGCAAAGGTGGTTGGAGGGTATTTCTTAATTGATAGATTTACCCTTCAGGAAGAAGTAGGGAGTTTATACTGTTAGTACACTAATATCAGGATTATTGAGGCAACTGTAGATAAGAAAAGTGAAAGGACACAAGTGCAACTAATGTGACATTTATTGTGGCAACGTTTCGCTCTCCAGGAGCTTTATCAAGCCATTACAAACAATAAAGCTCCTGGAGAGCGAAACATTGCCACAATAATGTCACATTATTTTGCACTTGTGTCCTTTTACTTTACATATTGTCGGTAATTCTACCAACTTTATTAAAAACTGTAGATAATAATAATATAGCCTAAGACCTTAACATAGGTAATTAATAGGCCGAATGTAGGCAAACACTAGGTTATGTTAGCTAGGGAGAACTGGCAGCCCAAGTTTAAATGACGAGGCGCGGGTCTCGAAAGCGCCAGATTTTCCCTTCTAAAACTAGCACCATCTGAACAACATGTGCCGTGATCAGCAGGCAGGCCCCCAGTGTCTTCACATATTAGACCGGGGAAATCTGGTGAAGGCACCTTGATGTACCGTAGATGACCTCCTCCGTCAGGCCCATACAGTAGGACAAGACCTCCCACTTTTTCTTAGGATCCTGGCCAGTGCCTGGGGAAAGTTGCGAGTGATTGACGGCTTTGTGCAGCTGGCGTGCAGCCAGTAGTACCAGCGTCTTTTCAGCCTAAGCTATTGTCATTCTGCATATTTCGGGGGATTCAACCCCTTGGGAATGGGATTCTGAGGTGCAGAGGTCACTAATAACGATTAAATTTCAGGAATTAAGGCCCCCGGGTTGCATGTGGTTTCTAGGAATCCAAAGGGCTAACTTGGGGTTTGAGCCAAATAGTTCTATTCACCAGTAATTAGCCCTTTTAAGTGCGGGCGAATTCATCATCAATCATTTATGAAAATCTGTCCTATAAGCCACTTTGGGGCTGAGTACCGACCTCATAGCTCGGTGCAACAGACTGCCGGGTGGGTGCTCACTTGGAGCATTAAAAATTTTCACAACCACAACACACCCACCACACACAATATATAATATAATATATTATAATATATATGCAAACAACACTCTGAAGATAGAAAAATTCCAAAGCTTTGTGACTATGATAGTCACGAAGCGCTTGGATTTTCTATTCTTTCGAGTGGTTGTTTGCATTCTAAATCCCCGGTTTACTGTGATCTTATTCCCATATAAATATATATATATAATATAATATATATAATATATATATTTATATATAAATATATAATAATATATATACAATATTGAAACCCACGAAGATGGTAATAAATAAGATTTCGTTCGGTTTTTAACCGGAGGGTTAGCCACCAGGATAACCCAAAAAAGTCAGTGCTCATAGCGGGACTGTCTAAACTTATTTCCATTGGGGTCCTTTATCCTTGTCCCCAGGATGGGGCCCCACACCAGTCGACTAACACCCCAGTACCTATTTGCTGTAGGTGAACAGACAACAGGTGTAAGAAAGTTCAAATTTTCCACCCGGAATCGAACCCGGGCCCTCGGTGTGTGAAGCGGAGCTTACACCAGGCAACCGGGCCTGGGATTAACTGGGAGTATAAAACCCCATGTTTTTTCAGCCCTCCTCATGGTGAGCGAAAATTCCATGACTCTCTAACCACAGGACCATACAAATGTATGGTCCGTGGGTTAGAACATCGTGGAATTTTCGCTCACCTTGAGGGGGCTAAAACAACATGGGTTCGATCCCCGGCTAGTCGCGGTTTGCTATTGATTAAATACCCCTTGTTCAGATTACAATATGATATATTTATTTGCCTCCGGAACAGCCTGAATTCTTTATGAATGGATTCAGCAAAATTGCTGGAAACATTCCCTTTGAGATCTTGCTGTTTTTATGACATGATAGCATCAAGCAGCTGCTTTCATATTTGTCGACTGCACATTCATGCTGTGAATCTCTGTTTCCACTACATCCCCAAAAGGGTTTTTGCCCAAAAACTCACCTACCTCTGCATGTCGCACAAAAAAAATTGCAATTTGTCAGACCAGGCGACTTTTCGAGCCTGTGCCCATTGTAGCCTCAATTTCCTGTTTTTAGATGAAAGGAGTGGATCCGGTATGATCTAGTGCTGTAGCCCATTCACTTCAAGGTTCGAAATTTTGTGCATTCAGAGATGCTCTTTTGTGTACTACTATTGTAACATTTTGGTTTTTGGTTACTGTCGCCTTTCCCGTCAGCTTGAACCACTCTAGTCATTCTCCTCTGACCTCATTAACAGCCCTTTTCCCCCACGAATGCCACTCTCTGGGTTTTTGGGGTTTCACCAAATTTTCTGTAAAATAATGTGAGTGAAATATCCAAGATTTGCATTTTTGAGACCTAAAACCACCTTCTGATACCCCAAACAATTAGGGCAAAGTCAATTACTTTCTTCTTTCCTTTTGATTTTTGGGCTGAAACTTTATTACGTCTGCATGTTTTTAGGCAATGAGGTGCCCCCCACATGTTGGCTGCAAGTGTACAGGTGTATTTAACAAAATGTATTTAACAAAGGGGTATTTAACAAGCGACCGTGAGTGTATATAATATAATGAAAAAAGGGTTTTTGGTACACAGCACCTTCAAGAAAGCTATCATTTTTTTTAAATTTTATTTTGTCGATATATTTTGTGAGGTTAATGTGGGTTTTTGTTCCTAAATTTGTTATCACTGTTATCCCACCTAACACTTCCCTCGTTCATCAGGCCCGATCCACCAGGAAGCCTGGTCAGGGGCCGGGCCGGGGGGGTTTATCCCCGGGAAAGCCCCCCAGGAAATCCAGGAACACCCCTCCTCAACACTTTGGGCAGAAATATTTTTTATTGAGCTTTCCACCACACAATCTCCCGCCCCATCACCGTGATCCCCTACGCCCTTTACTACCTAACACCATCTATCACCTCAAATATTATTCCTAGAAAATCAGCTTCAAAAATCCTAGGAGATGCCCTTTGGGACGAAGGGGGGAAATTTTTCCCAGTGGGAAACCCAAACCAAAAATTAAATTTACTTTCACCTAAACCAGGTTAACACAGGTGGAACCCCTTTTAGTAAATTTGGGTATAAATATACTAGCGTTCCAATAAAAACTTTTTCCTAAATTGTGTTATGATAAATCTCTCGTATTCAAAAAATTTTACAATCCCGTAGGAAAATATTTTATTTTGATGTTTTTTAAAGACGTTTGATGAAATTTACAAAAATCAAATTCATCCCCCTCAATCAAATTAAAAACGAAAAAAATTTTTATTTAAAATACACCCATTTTCTTTTGGGGTGCTGTGGAAAAGTTTCTTAGTAAAAAAATTTTCCCCAAAAAAAATTAAACTAAAATTTTAAATTTTCAAGTTAATAACAAAGGATTTGGGACACCTATGAAAAAAAGCCCCCTTCGTACCCACCACTAACCCGTTGCTCTGGAATTAATAAATAAAAATCTACCAGGGAAACGTTTTAAAAAATTTGGGGACATATTTAAAAAAATTTTTTTTTTTTATTTTCCACTGGCCGTTTCCCCCCAAACGGGGGCCCGAAAAAAAAAAAACTTTCACCATCATTCACTCCTCACTTTTGCCAGAAGGGTGCTTTACACTTCAGTTTTTAAACTGCAACATTAACACCCTCCTTAAAGGGGCCACTGTACTTCCATCTCCAGGACTAAAGTCCGGCCTGCCGGTTTCCTAATCCCTTAAAAAATGTTACTTTTGCTCACACCCCAACCCCGTCAAGTTTTAAAAAAACCATTTGTTCCCCATTCATCCTATAAACCGCCCCGCATCCCTCGGGAATCCAACCCCCTCGCACACAAAACCCCCTTTACCCCCTCCCCCAAAACCCTTCTGGGCCGACCCCTCCCCCGCCTTCCCCCCATCGACTGTACACTTTTGAAGTCATTCTTTTTCGCTCCATTCTTTTAACATTCCCGAACCACTCCAACCCTTCCCCCCCTCTACAACATTTTGTAATCCCGCACCTCCTCCCAACTTCCAAACTCGTTCCTGCTTATATTCACACCACACATTGCCCTCAACATGACATTCTCCTCCCCACCCTTTTCCCCCCGCAACATTCATCACCCCCGTTTACACCCATATAAAGCGTTTGGGAAAACTATACTCTCATACATTTCCCCTCTTTGCCTCCAAAAGGCAAAGTTCTTTGTCTCCCCAGACTCCTAAGTGCACCCCTCCCTTTTTCCCCCATCTTTCTATGATTCACCTCTCTTTCATAGACCCCCCGCTACACGCCACTCCCAAAAAATCTGATTGTTCCCCTCCCCAACCTCTCCTCCCAAACTGATATTAATTTTTTCATCACCTAATCTTTTTGTTATCCTCATAACCTTACTCTTTCCTGTATTCACCCTTTTAATTTTCTTCTTGTTGCACTCCTACCAAAGTCATCCACCTGATCTCATGCAACGTCTCTTTCAGATATCTCCCAAGAGCACAAGTGTCTCAGCAAAGTGCAGCTGTGACAATCCCACTTTGTGTTGTGATCTTTATCTTTTAAACTCCTCGCTCTTGCCAAAAGACCCTCGCATTTACTTGTTCTTACAACCCCATCTATAAATATTATTTAACAACCACGGTGAACATCACACATCCTTGTCTAAGGCCCTACTTTTACTGGGAAAATATTTCCCTCTTTTCCTTAACATACTCTAACTTGAGCACTCACTATCCTCGTATTAAAAAACTCTTCACTGCGTTCAGTAACCTACCTCCCTACACCATACACTTGCTAAACATCTGCCACATTGCCCCCCCTTCCACCCCGGTCATACGCCTTTTCCATATCCATTAAATGCCACAAAGACTCTTTAGCCTTATCTAAATACTGTTCACTTATGATGTTTCACGGTATAACCACCTGGTCCACACACCCCTACCTTTCCGAAAGCCTCCTTGTTCATCGAGCATCTATTCTCCGTCTCTTACTCTTTAATTCTTTCAAATTTAATCTACCCATACACCTTACTAGGTACACTCACAGACTTATCCCCCTATATTTTTGCACACCTCTCTTTTTTCACCTTTGCCTTTATTACATAAGGAAACTATGCATGCTCCTCTGCAATCCCTAGGTACTTACCTCTTCATACATTTATTAATTAATTGCACCAACCACTCCAAAACTATATCCCCACATGCTTTTAACGCGTTCTATCTTTTTCCCATCAATAATGGCTGCCTACCCCCTTTCATTTTACCTACTGCCCTCACGACTTCCCCCCACTCCAACTGGCTCTTCCGCACTCCTACAAAGTTGTTATTCCTCCTTGCCTATATATATACACTGTGGAAAATACTTGTATATTTTTTCCGAAATTCAGGTATCTTATGTAAAGAAGATGGTCCCATACTGTATTTAATAATAATTTATGTCATAGAAGTAGTAAAAAGGAAAGCCTGCGTATGCGCAGACGAGACTCGTCATCTTGGTTTTTGGATTATTTTGTACACACGTTGGTGTATGGGAAGAATTTTGCCATGTATTTAGAGGTTGTCGTAAAAGTGTGATAGTGGACATCCTCTCCTGCATAATAGGAGGCGAATTGGTGGATGTGCTTCCTGCATAACTTGAGATATCAGACGACTGGACAAGGACAGCTCCAGGAATCCTCAGATAAGCTTCTAGATTTGTGTGTAATTCTGGCCAGTTATTTCATAGATTAGTTAGAGGGAGGTTTTCTGAGTATGATACACATTAATCTCCAGTCATATTGGTGGTAAAAAAGGTGTTATTTAAGATATATTTTCCTTATGTTATGTTATTGTGTATATATATAACCTTTTATTATTTTTAATATAAAGTCCACAAATTTATATATTTACCAGTATGCCGGGTGTTTGTTTATTCATTTAATTAATAGGTCCAGAGCACTTGTGGTTATGACAGTGGTAGGTATCGAAGGGGACATTATTTTGCGACCTAGGTGACCCATATTCCTACTTGTCTATGTTACATTGATAACATAATAATTATCTCTTTGCTTTCTTTTATGTTATTGTAATAATTAGTACATTCAGAATAAATGCAATTTTCCACATTTAATTAGTCCGTTGGTCCTTCGTGAACAAGAGGTAATTAGTGATGTTCATTAATTAGTTAATTACTTAATTAATTTATACGTTGAAATGGACCAGAGGAGGTGGATGTTATGTTCACAAATTTACTTAATGTGTAGTGGATTATAATAATTACAATTTTAAAATTTGTATTAAGCTAAGCTCGTATGGCTAGTTTTGTTTATTATGTATAATACTGATTGGATAGACAA
This sequence comes from Cherax quadricarinatus, assembly GCF_026875155.1. NCBI lineage: Eukaryota > Metazoa > Arthropoda > Malacostraca > Decapoda > Parastacidae > Cherax > Cherax quadricarinatus. The sequence continues at coordinate 31,411 of NC_069480.1, forward strand.
ATTCTGGCCAAAGATTTATATCAGTATATGTGTAATTGATAAGACAAGTGATGGCTACTTTAAAGATATATTGTGTATAATATTAATTTTTGCTATGCCAAAATTATGGCAAGGAGTTAATAATTTGTATATAGTAATTTTGATGAGCAAAAGTTTGTATTAATGTAAGTTTAAATTTATATAATTTTTTTGTTGCATGTAATTGCTATGTCTAAGTAGCTAGGATTTATTCAAAGGTAAGTCGTTACTATTTACCTTTTTAACGTGCATATTTAGTACATAATCAGTGTTTTAGTTGATGGTAATTAAATGCATCATGGTGAAAATGAGGAAATTAAAAATTGAAGACAAACATATGGAATTTTGAAGCATAAAAAAGTTTCACTGCAAGCTAAGGAGAAGGGGCAATGTAGCTAAAACATACAATAAATGTTTGAAATTAATGAATCAAGAAACTGTGCAATTACTGATTGATTTAAAATTGTATATAGATGCTGACCCCTGGAACTCTCTCAGGGTAAACTCCAGGTAATTAAGATATGGATTCATAAACTCGCTTTATTTCAACAAATATGAAGGGGGTTTGTTAGGTAAACTGTGTAGATGAGACTGAAGTAGATCTCATTGATTAATCGTTATATGTATTTGAGGAAAAGCATTCTTTTGTAAAAAGTCAGGCCTTGAATTAAATTAAAATGTGTAAACCAGGCAGTTGGTCAGTCTGCCTCCTACAAATAATATGTCTTTGCCAAAAACTCCCAGGATTTGTGTTTTGCCTGTGTGTAATCCTAGGAGAAAATTGGGAGGAATTTTTGGTATTTTTAAAGCAGCGTTGCATGACAGGAGTGACCTAGCCTGTGTAACTAAATATGTTACCTTCAAGGAAGGTAAGTGGAGAAGCTCACACAACTCATATAGCCTTGCCCAATGTAGTGACTCTTAAAGGAAGCAGTTGAGTTGTTGAAAGTCACTTATGGTTATATGAACAAAGTACGTGGGATCTAGGGGTGAATATCATTGTTAAAATTATAATATCCAGATCACGCTTACAAGGTTTACAGCAGTTTAGAGTTTTAAATGGAGAGACTCTCAAAACTTTATGTAATAATTTATCTGAAGGAATCTGACTGGTTATTGAGTGGCCATGGTACAGTATAAATTAAGCCTGTAAAAAACACTTGAATGAATCTCGGAATAAATATCACAAAGATTATTTTGGTCTGGAGGAAATAAAGATAGGTCTTCAAGAATCTAATTGTTCAGTGGCAGACAGCCAACCAACTCATTTTTTAAAGTTGCATACACATTAATAACTCTGAAGTATCTGTAAAGTTTCACATAAGGGAGAAATTATCCCAATTAGTAATTAATCAAAATCATATAATTAGCAGGAATCAGAAACTATGATCTCCACTAGGTAAGAAGAATAAGTACCTCCTAAGAGCAGCCAGTTAATAAGGAATCCAGTCAGAGAAAAAAGAGAGATTGTTTTTCTGCAAGGTACTTACTCCATTTATCTAAAAATTACTTTGGCATAACAATTGCTTGGATATGATATAGTGAAGATTGGAGGAAACGTGACAGATGTATATGATGTTTAGGTAAATCACAATTGTAAGGATTGTTATGCCAAATTAAACTATGTTGTCAATTTGTCACAAAGGTAAGGAACAAATAGAGTCATGTGTAAAGGTCTATATGATTGATGGTGATAATAATGATAATGTTGTCTATCTGACTCATCAGTAGCATAATGTAAAAATTGCTGTATTGTTAATAATGATGGTTTTTGCTGAAAGTAGCCTTATCTGTGTTACAGAGGTAAAAAAATTGATGATAAAAGGCATAAAATATAAAAATGTAAATGCATTATTGGACCAGGGATCCCAGCTACTTTCATAAAAACGTAAATGTCTTGATGGTATGAAAGTAACAATTGGGAGACTCCCCTACTTTAAAATTATCTGGTTTTCTCGGATAAAAGGGCTCCAATTGTTATGGACACGGTTTATGTAACTGTTCAGTGTGGGCAATGTCGAAAAAAAGTTGGTTAATGCAGTAATTGTAGTAGACTTACCAGAGTTAATATCTACAGTAGGGCTTAGATAAAGTACAGAATGACTCTTACTTAATGTAAATTTAGCACCTTCTGGTGTAAGTGTGATTCTGTAGGCCCAATATTATTTTGATAGGTAGTGACTATTATGCACTCGGTTTGTAATGGGTATGGTAAAGAAATGTGGTGTCACCTTTGTGAAGGACAGCAGGAGGCATGTTAAATGTATGGTAGGATTCCTCGTAATTAATTAATTCAGGATAGAGGAAACTACAAATACCATAACTGTGTGCATTTTCCATGAAATCGTTACCCCAGTATAATTCTTTCATAGAGGATGAGTGTTGAGCTAGTGCATAATGTGGGAATATAGACAGCATTGGAATTAAATGTAATATGAAGAAAGTCCAGGACGAATCTTTTACTCAGGTAGCAATACTGAGAGATGTTTAATTTGAATTGGACAATAATGGGTGCAACTCCGTGGAGACTGGAACAATCCGAATTGCCCACTAATTACGAATGGCATAGGACAGTTAATGGCTCAGCTCACAAACTGGTAAGACACCAGAATTGTTAACTGCATATATGTTATAATTGATGAACCGTATTTAATAAATTTATAGAAGAGGACCTCCTGAGCAAGCCAAAATTTTATGAGTTCAATATTTGCCCCATCACGGAGGTGAAGATGGGATTCTAAGACCACTCCTTTGAGGATTGTGTTTAATTTGTATAGTGCCAGGGAGTAACAAAAATTGGACCTAGTTAAATGACTGTTTGATGTCAGGGTTCCGTCGTTGACAGAAAATTTAGGTGAGATCTATGAAAATTTCAGAGTAGCCACTATGCTTTTACGGCTGCATAAGTAAGCTTTCAAAGCTGTGGATTTACAAGAGGTGACCGGGATTGTCCCGCTTCTTATGGCCTTGAGACCCCTAGGTGACCCACTTAGCCCTCTGAAACTTTCGCTTTAAGAGTGTTTATTTGGTGCTACAGCCAGTCCGTTCCTACTTCACGCGACGAATAAATGCACACCTAAACATATGGAAAGTCCATAGAGTCAAAGTAATGAGCAAACATTTTTATGTGGACAATTTCCTGGGTTCGTGTCGTTCACTGAAGAGGATTGTTAATGACTTATGGATAGGCCTTAATATAAAATAATGCAAAAGTGAAATATGCCAGTGTTGAGGGAATGGAGTAGTAATTCGTCCAAATTAAAGGACAAAATAAGTAAAGATTACCCTGGAGATGAAGTGCCAAAATGTAGTAATGTATTGGGTTTAAACTTGGAATACTGACCTCTCCAGGGGGGCTCCTTTGCGTGGTGAAGTGGCTCTTGGTCTGAGGGAATTAGACCCGTCGAGCTTCTTTATCAGACGAAACTAATACCCCCAATCTCCCCTCCCCTATCCCATCCTCCCTATCCTCCCCTTTTTCCTTTCCTCCTCCTCCTCCCCACCCCTCCCTTTTGCCACCTTCCTTCTTTTTGGGCTATGGGATTTCCCCACAGGCGTGCTATTTCCTTGGTACGGTGGAAAGGATACCGGGGTCTATCCCATTCCATTGAGGTCTTGGCGGTGGCTAGTTTGCCGGGAATCTGGATCGCCTGGGGATGGTCTCGATCCCTCTCCGGTTATCCCGGAGTTGCTTTGGGTGTCTTTCGGGGCAATGGGTGTTATCTCTGGAAGCCACCTTTCGGATTCGGGGGTCGGTGCGAAGGTGGTATGCTTTGTGGTGGTTTCCGGGCCGCCCGCTTTTGTCCACCGGAGGTAGCTCGCATAGGTGAGGTTGTCTATCCCGGATTGTTAGTTTACTAGCTTGTTGGGTAGGGTATGGCACGGGTTCCATGCTTTTTGCATCTGCGCTACTTGCCAGTGCTGAGGTCCTCTTGGGAGCGGAGGGAGATTTCTGGCCCTTTTCATTCCTCCTAGGAAACTATCCCTCCCTGTGTCCCCCCTGTTTTTATTCTTTTTTTTATTTTTAATTTTCTTTTCTGCTTTCATTTTTTCTTTAAAAACAAAAAAGAAAAAGTTAACATAAACCATGGCAGCCCTAGTCCATGAACCTACTACCCCAAGGCACCCTTATTGATACCGCCCCCATTCTGACCCCGCCTCGTCTTTGGAACCCCATCTTCAGGGACACTCCCCTGCCTCTGTAACCTAATGCTGGTGCTGTTTGCCTCACCCGCTTCAGGTACTGAGGACCTTGATGACGCCTTCGATTTTATCGGGACCTTCGCTCTCCTCTGACTATGGCTATCCGGCCTCTCCCCGACTATGGTGCAGCAATTTTCAAATCGGCCCGACCCGTTCACGTCTGGACCAACTCTGGGTTCCAGCCTAAATCGCCAACGCATTTACCTGCTGGATGATACTTCTCCACCTGCTCGTTCTTCTCAGAAACGTTCGACCCGTCGTTCACTTTCCTTTCCACGCCTCAGTTTCAGATGAACAATGGACTAAATTCTTCACTTTACGACCAACTTCCTTACTGCCTATCTTTCTGACCTACGTATTGGCAAAGGCATATCCTATGCCAAGTTGGTAAAGATAATTTATTTTACATGCTCTTTTAAGGCCGGTACGTGCATCATTTACCATACAGAATGCTAACAGGCTCATGAGCCTCTCGTCTTTCCCATATCGTACTGTTCCTGTCATCTTGGAAAAAACATTCATTCCCTCAATTCTTGTAGTGGTACCGTCATTCCTGCCCCCATACCATTAGTTCAACAAAATTTCCAGACATGTGGGCACTGAACATTCTTGAACAGCTGGAACTCCAAGATCTCCAATCCTCAAGGTAGGACACTTACTTTTCTTCTGCCCGTGGCGGAGACGGGAACCCTTGAAAAAAAAAAAAAACAATGTGGCTCATTTGATTTTGACGCGAGAACTTCCCATCCTCAGTTTATATAGCAGGACATCGGTTACAGTTCGCAAGGTGAATCCCTACCCCACAACAGTTGTTAGAAATTGCTGGCAATTTGGCCATACTGCGAAATATTGCAGATCTTTTAGCTGAATGCCCAGCTGTGGTGCGCATGACCATTCTAATATCAGCTTGCCCAATCGATAGCCTCTTGCCTTATCTGTCATGTGGCTCACCCTTTCGTACTCTCGCCGTTTGTCAAGTTTATTTTAAACGGGCGGGAATAATCTGTTTACCTCAAAGAGACAGTAGGTCTCCCTTATGCCATGGCAGTTTCTCATCTCCGCTCCTAGGGAGACTCCCAGTGTTTCTTATTCCCAGTTTCAAAACGTCCCCCCCACTTTGGTATCCTTTCTTCTAAACCCACCTCTGTGGTTACCTCTCCCATTGTCCACTCATGTAATCTAATCCTTTTTGCTGTCCCCTCGGCGCAGACGTTCCCTACTTAAATTCCTTCAGTTTGTCCGCTTCTTCGAGTTTCTCTACTCACAAGCCTTCGTATCGACGAGGACCTCGTAAGACACATACCTCCCAATCGTCCCTCGTCTTCTCAAAAGTCAAAAAAAGGTCGGTTAACACCTCCTAACCCTTCTTCCTCCTCTCATTTTACCCTCCTGTCTCTCGTCCCTGGTTCTCCCCCTCTCATGGTCTGTTACAAGTGTAGGAGGTTTACCCTTCCTACCTTGTGACTGTACTTCCTCCCCTGTTCCCCTCCCAGTTTCTTACTTTCTGCCTCTCCCAGGATTCCTGCCTCTTCTGTCCCCTGCCACGCTTCTCCAGTGTCCCTCCACCCTTTCCCCCCCCTAACTGGTACAGTCCATACTACAGTTCAAATCTTGACTCATCCTCCCCCTACATTTCCTAAGATTGTCTCCCATACGACGTCTCTTGAATTCCAAAAAACACTTGAAGCAATCTTGAATTAATTGCAGAGACCAAACTCCATCAATGGACACTGATCCCACCTTCCGCTCTTTCTCTCTCCTTGCTCCATCTGCGCAACTCCTTTCTCACAGCGCACCAATTCCTTCGCTGCTTGAACGTTTCCACTGCCTCTGCAATGTGGACTTTTTTCTAACCCCTCTAGTCCATAGGAACCCTTACCTGCAGAATTTCAAGTATCTTTATCTTTTGCCAATCATAGCCTATTTACAGTGGATTTATACACGGCCTCAGGGGTAATCGGGGTTGAGCTTACAGATGTTACTCTCCAGTTGGCCCCTGTTGGTGTTGCTTACAGGAACCAAAAATTACAACTCTGCTGGTTAATTTCTCCCATCTCAGGCTATAATTTATTGTCTTGTTCTTCAGATCCTTTTCCTCGATGGGACCTTTAATGAAAGTGCCTTCTTCTACGCACTGAGAATTCCGTACCCAGCAGCTATTTGTTCATACTTCGCTGGCATTACACAGCAGCCCGTACCACTTACATAGGTTGGTATATGATCTGTTCTTTATATCTCTATCCTTCTCGGGCATTATTATTTCGGATATTGCCTAAACTTGTTTCGTCATTACCGCCTCCGATTCTGTTACTTGGTGATTTTAATGCCACCATTTCTCTGGGGGGGGGGTATCACTGTGATTCCCGTGGAATTTAGTTAGAGGCTTTTCTTGCCACCCACCCCCTCCTTGTTTTAAATACAGGTACTACCACCATTTTGATCCTCGGACTCTACTCCTCTTGCATCGAGCTCTCAGTCTGGCTCTTCCTCACCGCATTAGACTTCACTTGGTCTGTTTCGCCAGGACTTACATGACAGTGATCATTTCCATAATTCTTACTTACCTTATATTCGCCACCTGCTTCGCCCCCACGCTGGCATTTAATCGGGGCAAAAATTGGAACCTTTACTCACACCTACTGTTTTTTTAAAGAGTTCCTTTCTTCGTCTCCATTCAATGAGCTTTTACACCTCTTCTCGTCCTCCATTTTCACCGCAGACTTCTCATTCTGCCTTGGAGGGTCTCTGCTTGTGCTCGTGCATACGTTTGAACGTGCTGCATGGGGCAGGATACGGTTCAATAGACCACAGAGGAGACTCCTTGATTTTTAAACAGAAGCGTGCAGATCGCCTCGCTGTATCATCCGTGACGCAAACAAAGCACTTGCTGCGAGGATTATGTCTCCACATCACCTCTGCTTCCTCTATGAGTGCAGTCTGGAATAAAGCTACGAAAATGAGTGGTAAAATATTCTCCTGATCGGCTCCTGTTCTGCGGTGTTGCCGGTGTTGATATAGCAAACCACTAGTTGTTGCCAATGAAATTGGCAATCATCTGGTCCATATTTCTCAGGGGACTCCATCTATGCCTTCCATTTTTTCCTCAAAGTCTGAAGGAGTTTTAGCAACCCTTGGACCCTTTTTTCTCTCAGGAAGAAAATAGAACAGTTTTAATGTGCCTTTTTCACTTCAAGAACTGGAGGAAACACTCTCAGATTGTCGTTCATCGGCAGCTGGGCCCGACGACATTCATATTGTATGCTACAACATTTACATCCTGTCTGCCCTTGCAGTCCTATTACGCCTTTACAATTTCTTGGTCAAAGGAGTTCTTCCACAGATGTGGAAATTCCGCCATTGTTCTCCCTTTCCGCAAACCAGGCACTTCGGGACCATGAGACTCCCACTATTCGTCCCATTGCTACTTACCAGTGCAGTTTGCAAGTAATGGAAACGCTGGTAAAATGACGTTTAGTGTGGTATTTAGAGACACACAACAGTCTCTCCACTCGGTCAATTTGGCTGTCATAAGGGGACGTTCTACCCATTAGACCCCTTACTACGCTTGGTACGTATGCTGTAATGCCTTTGCGAATAACCACTCAGTTATTGCCATATTTTTTGCCTTGAGAAGGCATTATGACACACTTGGAGGTATAATATTTTAGCCAAGCCCAACTCTTAGGCCTTCGAGGGGGCAATCTACCATCCTTCCTTAAGAACTTTTTAACTGACAGGCATTTCCGTGTTCAGGTTAATAATGTGCTCTCCCCGGACTTTATCCAAGCTGAAGGTGTCCCCCAGGGATGTGTTCTGAGCACAACTCTTTTTCTCCTTGCTATTAATGATTTGACCTCTAGTCTTCCATCAAATATTTGGTCATCACTCTATGTTGATGACTTCGCTATTGCCTGTGCAGGCGCTGACTGTCACCTCATTACAGTTTCTCTCCAACATGCAGTCGACCGTGTTTCCAATTGGGCCACCACACGTGGGTTTAAATTTTCCAGCACTAAAACCCACCAAATTACTTTCACTAGACACTCTGTCATCTCCGATCATCCTTTGTACCTCTATGGCTCCCGTATCCCTGAACGTGATAGTCAAGTTTCTAGGCCTCCTCTTTGATCGTAGGTTATCCTGGAAACCTCACATTACCTCTTTGAAGGCAACTTGTCACAGCCGGCTGAACCTTCTTAAAACCCTTGCTCATCTTTCATGGGGAGCTGATCGTCGAACCCTCCTTCGCCACATTCACCCTTATTTTATCGAAACATTGATTATGGTGACCAGATCTATTCAGCAGCATCTCCTGCTACTCTCTCTAGCCTTAACCCCATTCATCACCAAGGATTACGTTTATGCCTTGGTGCTTTTCGCTCTTCCCCTGTCGAGAGCCTCTATGCAGAAGCGAACGTTCCATCCTTATCCGATCGCCGTGATGCCCATTGCCTGCGCTACTATGTACACTCTCATGATCTCCGCAATCCTTCCATTTATAGAATGGTCACTGATATTAGTAGACATTCTTTATTTGTTCGCCGCCCCTGTTTACTCCGATCCCTCTCTCTTCGCCTTCATTCGCTCTTGTCTTCTCTTCAACTACCACCTTTCTATGTACATTGTAGCATCTCACTTTTCCCTACCCCCCTGGGAAGTTCCAGCTGTTCGAGTCTGTTCTTTCTCCCTCCCTTGCTCGAAAGCCCAACTGTCTACGGTCGCTTCCGCTCTCTTTTTCTTGACCACTTCACTCTCATTTTCATGCCATTGCTGTGTACACAGATGGCTCTAAGTCTTCTACGGGTTTGCAGTGTG
>NC_069480.1:40946-89924 GCF_026875155.1 Cherax quadricarinatus
AGGGAAATCACTGGTGGGGGCGGGTTTCCCCAGGGAAGTGGGTCCTTCCCAAAGAGATGGTTGTTGTAGTACAGTTGTCGTAGTCGCGAAGGTTATTAACATGCCCCTCAGAATTAATTCCATGATTTTTGCAGTGTCTGACAAGTTGTGTACGAATGGTATATAATACCGACAAGATGAAGTAAGACACATGTGCAACATCTGGGTATTTTTATTATAGACGTTTCGCCATCCGGGACTGATTACCTCATCTTCTGTACATAGTTTACTGTCTTCAAGTTATGTCCAAGAATTTGGTTGATAAAGCCACGGGATGGCGAAACGTCTACAATAAAGATACCCAGATTTGCACATGTGTCTTACTCTCATCTTGTAGGTATTATATACCATTCGTACACAATTTGGGACCAACCCAATTTTCAATGCCACCCAAGAAACAAGCCCGAGGGTGCAAGTCCCTCTCAAACCCAAACCCCCTCCCACTCATTACTTATCCAACCAAAATTTTGAAACTACCCAAAGTCCTAGCCTCAATAAGAACTTTTTTTTTCATAATAAAGATACCTAACTGTTGCATATGTGTCTTACCTTCAAAACCTTGCATTTATCTACATTGAACTGCATCTGCCACTTTTCTGACCAAGATAGAGTTTGTCTAAAATCCTCCTGAAGTTCCCTAACATCTACGTTTGAATCAATTATCCTACCTATCTTCGTCATCGGCGAATTGCTCATATCACTAGTAATTCCTTCATCAAGATCATTGATATATAAAAGAAACATAAGTACTTTATTAATGTCTCCCTTGTTGGGTAAGACACATATGCAACAGTTAGGTATTTTTATATTTCGAAAGTTTCGCCTACACAGTAGGCTTCTTCAGTCGAGTACAGAAAAAGTTGATAGAAGCAAAGATACTTGAAGACGATTAATCAGTCCATCACCCTTAAAGTTTTGAGGTGGTCAGTCCTGATTACATCGTCTTCAAGTATCTTCTGCTTCTATCAACTTTTCTGTACTCGACTGAAGAAGCCTACTGTGTAGGCGAAACGTTTCGAAATAAAGATACCTAACTGTTGCATATGTGTCTTACCTAACAACCTGTCGTATTTTATACCATTTTTTTTATTCAATGTCTCCCTTGTTTATGCCCGTCATCCACTTATACACTTCATGATATCTCCCCTCATTCTACGCCTCTCCAGAGAGTGGAGATTTAAGGTTTTTAAGTCATCTTCATACGGGGGTTTCCCTTTACACAGTAAATCATTTTAGTCATTCTTCTCTGTATGTTCTCTAATGAGTCTATCCATCCTGTAGTATGGACTGATGAAGCCACTGTGTGGCGAAACGTTTCCTCAATAAAGATACCCCAAGAGTTGCACATGTGTCTAATTTATCGCATAATCTAAATGAGGCCTCACCAGTGATGTATAGAGCTGCAAAATAACTTTTGGACTTCTGTTCCCTTTCACTTTTTGAGATAAATCCAAGTAATCGTTGGCCCTGTTGCGCACACTAAGGCACTGCTGTCTTGGCTTTAGATTTCTGCTGACCATGACTCCCCAAATCCTTTTCACATTCTGTATGATCAAGCTCTACTTCACCTAGATTAAGCTTCGAGGGTTATTTTCATTACCCAAAGGGGAAGTACAGGAGTTTATTTCTTGAGTAGGTTTAGGGAAAATGTCGTTTTTGATAAGGACCTGCCTCGTAGGGGGCCCGTAGGCCTTCGCAGTGTTCCTACATTCTTATGTTCTTATGTTCTTATGTTGGGGCCCTACTAGGCAGGGCCCATACAATTCATCCCACTAACAAACATTAACCAACCCAATTTTCAATGCCACCCAAGAAAAAAAGCTCCGATGTGCAAGTCCCTCTCAAATCCAACCCCTCCCACTCATGTACTTATCCAACCTAGATTTGAAACTACCCAAAGTCCTAGCCTCAATAACCCAACTAGGTAGACTGTTCCACTCATCAACTACCCTGTTTCCAAACCAATACTTTCCTATGTCCTTTCTAAATCATTTTAGTCATTCTTCTCTGTATGTTCTCTAATGAGTCTATATCCATCCTGTAGTAAGGGGACCACATAGGAAGCTCCTATGTGGCAAAACGTGTGGACAATAAAGATACCCCAATTTTGCACGTGTCTCTAATATATTACCTATGTTACCATCTATTGAAGGAAAAGCATTAATATGTTGATTCAAGCTGGATAAGCTCAGATTCAAAAAGAAAAACGGGATTTTTTTGGTTTTTGCAAATAATGTTGGGACCACTGCAAAATTTTTACCATTCGATCGTTGAAGTTAACATGGGTATTTTATAATTAGAGTGGACAAATACAAAAGGTTGGTTGAAGAAAGGACGTGCCCATTGAAGGTGCATGAGTTGATGATTCCTGGTAATCACACCTCACCTTCGTCTTTCTATAAATACCCGACATTCTTACATTTTGTCTCATTACTCAGTTGTCTACGAAGATTGCAACAACGCTCCTGAAGAGAATCTTTCAGAATGTTGAGAACCTTCTTGATGTGCTGCTTGCTTGCTGTGGCCCTCTCCGATAAAGGTCATAATGCTCCTCTCCAGACTTGTACTGACACTGTTGAAACAGTCACAGTAACGGATACCGAGGTCGAAGTTCTTACATCAACCGCAACGCACTATATATTGGATTATCAATATCAAGAAATAAACATTACTAAGACAGTAATGCTTCCGTCTACAGTGTATGTGAGAAAGACAATTACTTCGTATCCGCAACATTCGATTTTGACTCACACACTTTCTCTCACGTCAACAATCTTCGTGCCTGTTGAAGAAACTCTTACTACAACAAGTCTAGTTACAGAAACCTGTCGAATAAAGCTTACAAATGTTAAAGTGACTTACAAAACCTCGACAACAACTACTTTTTCAACAAGGACTACCACCATAACCAATACCGATGAGCTGACCGACACGATGTTCAGGACAAGGATTTGCATTACTACCGATAAACGTTACGTTACTAAGACGACAAAAATACCTTTTTACAAAACCATCAACGTATCAAAAACCAGCAGCGTCTACGTGACGTCCACTATCGCCCACTATTTGACTTTCGATATAACGAAGACTTTGAAGACTACTGCCTACCAAACTGCAAGTACTTGTATCCCTCATAAAACAGAACATCTCAACAAGTTTGACTCGATTGAAAAGCTAGAGAAATTCAAAGAAGACTTTGCATCGAAAGGGCTTGATTTCTTTAAGAATGGACACAGTCTGATTAAGAAGCATTTCGCTCAGAAATCTAAAGTAAAGGTGCTAGATTTCTTTAAGAATGGACACGGACTAATAAAGAACCATTTCGCTCAGAAATCTAAGGTGCCTATTCAAGATGACACCATTCAACTGTATGGATCCCAAGAATAATTTGCAGTCGTATTAATTGTGCCAATGATTTGTATTAGCAAAGATTTTTGTTATTTATCTAATAAAAATTAAAAATTTATATATATTTACTCTAATTAACCCCTGTGAAACGAATATTACATGTGCAGCTTGAGAGAACTGGACACGCATGTATTTACATTGGACACCAGTTCTGATGTCGTTTCTCTCTTTTTTTTTATATTTTATTTAAAATTCTATTACAAGATGCAATATAAACATACCATGAAATGGTACATGTAATGACAGAACATTCAACACTCGTACCAAAAAGGTCAACTAAAGTGAAAATAATAAAAAAATTCCTGGGAAACTAATCCCTACAATCACCCAAAAACCCCAAAATTTTAATAATTTTCCAAGATTTAAATACAGATGAAAAAAATTTACTAAAATTTCCTATTACCCCCCTTAAAGGAAATACCATTTCACCTGGAAACGAAACAAAATGTAACTTAAAAATTTTTATGCCATTCCTCTTTTTTAAATTTTAAAAATTTTAAAAATTACATTCCCAATTACTTTAATTTAATTTGTAATGTTAAACGAAAAATTAAATTATATATTTATGGGGGTAAAAAAAACAATACCTATATTAACAAAAAAGTTTCATACCACTTTTTTAAAAACAACAAAATTCAATAACAATTTAAACAAGCCATTCTTGGGGTTTAAAACACATTTAAAAAAAAAAGAAACAATTAACTATACACCTGTTTTTTAACATTAAAAAATTAGCAATAAACAGGATAAATATACCCATCTCATGTGGAAAAAAAACATTTTCAAAAAAACAAAAAAAGTAAAAATTTGCCATCTCTTGGGGGTAAAACTTTATCAAAATTAAAATAAACAATTTAACTCATAGCCACTCTCGTGGGGTTAAACACATTATCAAAAGTAACAAAAAACAAGTAACCATACCCACTCTGTTGGTTAAACATTATAAAATTAAGAAAATAAACAGGATAACATCATGCCACTCTGTGTGGTTAAACCCTTTTTATCAAAAGTAACAAGAAACAAGTTAACACATAGCACTCTCGTGTGGAAAACCATTATCTAAATTAAACAATAAACAATTTTAAAACATAGCCACTTCTGTGGTTAACACATTTCAAAATAAACAATGATAAGTTAACATCATACCCACTTCGTGTGGTTAAACACATTATCTAAATTAAACCCAATAAACAAGTTAACATATAGCCCACTCTCGTGGGTTTTAAACACATTTGATATTAAACAAACAGACAGTTAACATCATGCTCCCGTGTGGTTAAAAATTATAAAATTTTTAAACAAAAAAAAGTTAACACATAGCCACTTGGGGGTTTAAAACACTTATCAAAATTAAACAATAAACAATTTAAACTCATGCCACTCCGTGGGTTAAAAAACATTTAAAAATTTTAAAACAATAAACAATTAACATATAGCCCTCTCGTGGGGTTTTTAAAAAAATTTAAAAATTTTAAAACAATAAACAATTTAACTCATACCCACTTCGTGGGGTTAAAACCTTATCAAAATTAAACAAAAAAACAAGAAAATCATACCCCTTCGTGTGGTTAAACACATTATCGAAATTAAAAATAAACAAAAACTCTCCCACTCTGTGTGGTATACAATTATCAAAATTAAACAAAAAACAAGTTAACTCATAGCCACTTCGTGGGGTTATAACTTTTCAAATTTTTTTTTTTTTTTTAAAAATTCCAAGGTTTAGTCATCGGTTTTTAAGGTTATCCTGTAGCATGAACATAACTAGATTCCAAATCCTCATTCATCTCTTTTTTCACTCTTTCAAACCCCCCCACCCATCCACACTAAAAAGAAGCCTAAACCACCCACCCTCATGCATCCCCTGGTAGGAGACCAAAACCCTTTGCCCGCCCCCTGGGTTTATGAGGGAGGCCCCCCCACAGTGAGTTCCGGTTTAACCCTGAAAGCTAATACCCCCCTCCCCCCATAGAGTCCCTTTTCCTACACATGTTTTTTAAAAAATTCGCTGCAACGCTTTTACCCTAACTCTCCCCTAACCCCCCTCACCCCCCGTTATGAAAATAACCGTCTTAACATACATTAAGCTTACCCCATTCCCGGCACCCCTTTACATCCAACAAAAGGGCCTGGGAAAATGGCCATTGCCCCCCCCCCCCCAAAAATCTGATAATTTCCCACCATCCATAACTCACCCCCTCAAAGAGGGACAAAAATATCGCATAAAAACCCGTTTCGATGTCCCCACAATGAAGCATGAGTCCTTCTCACCCCCCATTTACACAACACACCCTGAGGCCAATTTTCCCATCGGGGAAAAGAATACAAATCACTACCCTCGTGGTATTCCAAGCAAGCCAAACTTCCTCCATTGTTTTTCCCAGTCAAGGGATTCCAAGCCCCTGAAAAGAAAACCCCTTGCCCCCCACAGCACTCACCATTCTTTTGACCTTAAAAAGTGGGACACCTGTTTTAAAATGTAATAAAACCCTCCATGTCCCCCAAAAATACCCAAAAACCCCTTAAACCCCACCATTTCCTGCATCCCCCTTCCCACTCCCCTGACTCCTTGTTCCCCCCAGTCCGGATATATCTTTGTTTAATATTAAATCCTTACTCATGCCCCAATGCATCGGGCCCCAAGCCCCCCCACTTTTCCCCTCCGTCTCACCACGCCCTTGCTAAACCCACTCTCCCAAACCCACACATCCCTTAGAACCTTCCTCTGGATTTCTGAAATTTCCTTGTTTTAAAAGGGGAACCCCTCCACCCCCACACCTTACTGTAAACCAGAGATTTACCCTAAAATCGGCTGAAATTTTTACGTCCCTACCCCTTAACCTCCTAGCTCCCCCAAAACCCTGCTCGTAACTAATCCGAATTTATCTTTCTACTCTCCTGCATTTCCCCGCCATGTCCCAATATTCCACAAACCTTTAAATTCTGTCCCCTATGACCATCCCAACCCCTCCCCCAATCTCCCTCCCCCCCATCCCCCCCCCCTTTAAAAGTTCGATTTATTAAATTAAATTTATCCCCGTAGCGTCCCAAAAAACTAATGATCCCCAACTTTTTTAGTCTTCCCCTGCCCTTTCCAGCCAGTAGTTATCTACTACCCCCAATCCCCCCCCCCCCCCCCCAATCCCGTGTTCATTATCACCCCATCCCCCCAGCCCTAAAAAGGATTTTGTACGAGGGAAGCAATAATGAGGAGGGGCAGCCCGCCCAAACCTTTCCATCAGACTGGGCCCCCAATTACCCTTAACCTTACCCAATAACGCTCCCTCATACAAGGGTTTTCACCCTTTTCCCACTTTCCCCCCAAAACCCCAAAGTTCCAAAAAAGACTTTTTAAAAAATCCCTTTCCCCAATCTACCTTTTGCCCCCTCTAAACCAAGTATTCCCCCCCGGGGCAGTCCTCAATAAAATCCCTTAGTGCTATGCCGCCCTCATAAATTCTTCCGGGAAAGCCAAAACTGTCCCCCCCTGTCCACTGATCCTAGAACCTTTTCATCTATTGCCCCGAATTTTAGCATAAATTTTTTAATTGAACACATTTGGATATTGCTCTATAATCACTCAAAACTTTCCCCTCCTTTTCTTTTGGCACCAAAACAACGATCCCTGTTTTCTGGGTCTTCCCATTCCCCATGCTCCACATAAATTCAAGACTTCCACTAACCCCTACCCAATGCTTTCCAAATTTAAAATCTAAAAAATCATTCGGGATTCCATCAATGCCCCGGGGTCTTACCTGATCACCCCTAAACGCCTCCCCACCTCCCCCACTAATTTTCTACCTTCCCCCTTTCCGTTCCTCTTGTCCCCCAAAAATTTGTATTCTGATAAAACCCCAACTCTCCCCACTGACAACTTCCTGTTCCTCCTCCATTTCTCCCTAAAACCAAAAATCAGCATAACCCCTAATTCTCTGTATTGAAACCTTGACCCACCCCATAACCCCCCCCCATCAGCAACCATGATGCGTATGGTAGTCCCTTTGCCTTTTCCCCAAATTTTTCAGGCCTAAACTGAGGTCGATCCCCCTTTTAAACCTCCTCTAATCCTCCCTAACTCTAATCGCGTTAAACCTTTTATTTTGTAATCTTAATCCCATCCTTAACCCCCACCTCACCTGCCACATCTTCCCCCCCCCCCCCCCGTGTAAACAGTTCAGCTGTTTTCCCCCGGTAGCTTTGCAAAACCCTACTCCCCGTGCCTGTCCTTTCCACGTTTCCTAAAAAACTCTGCTATACCTGTCTTTGCCCGCATCTCCCCCCATTAAGCAAATCCTCCCCCTCCCTCCCTCCCAGCAAGTCTCCACCTTCCTCAAAGGTGACCCTCATCCCCCTCCTGAGAACCTCACATTCAAATTTTCCCAAAACCCCGATATATGCGTCTATACCATCCACCCCCAGATCAGCTATCACCGCCCTGTGATCCCAAAAAACCCACATCAAAAACCCCCACTCTCTCCCACCAATCCCCTGATCACATTAATTTTAAAACCCCGCCCTAATTTTCCCCGAATAAAAATGTGCTCCCCCCATATCCCCCCCGCCCCCCACATCTTCAACTCCTAAATCCCTTAACACATCCCGTAGCGCACCCAAAAACACATCCTGCCCCCCTCGGTGTCACACCCTTACCAATCATATTCATTTTCATCCAAAAAATTAGGAATTAAACCCCCAAATAATACATAAAAACATCACAAAAAACATTTGGACTCAACATTGTTACGCCCAATTTAACCATTAAAAACTTTCCTACCCCAAAATCCCCATCACCCCCCAAACCCCCCCCCTTTTCCCCCCCTCCCCCAGACCCATTTTTTTTACAGCACTGCTACCTCTTTTAATTCAAAACATTACCTACAAAAACAAAACCCCCAAAATCCCAATTTCACTCCTAATATGGTTTTCCCGCAAAAAACTTAAAAATCCCCACAAAACCTTCTAAAAAACCCCCTTTTAAACCCAAATTTTTTTACCAGTTTACCCTTACATTTTTTCCCCTTAAAGAAGAAAGGGGGGCTTCCCCCTTCGCCCGTTTTTCCCCACCCTTTTCAGTTCCGACCATTTTTTACCCCTTTTTTCAATCCTCCAACCCCCTTTGCCCCCCCCCCTTTTTACTTGTACACCTCCCCCCCTTTTCCTCAATCCCATGTTTTCCCGGGTTTGCCCAGGTGTTAAAAACCCATCGGGTAAAAAACCCCACTTTTCTTTCTCATACCACAAAATTTATCCCCCTTTCCGAACTTCCCCACCCTCCTGCCCCCCCCCGTCTTCCCCCAACCCTTTCCCCGTTCCTCCTAAAAATTCAGCTTTTCCTTCTTCCAGGGAAACCTCCCGGCCACCGTCTCGTGAAAAACTCCTTTACACCACTTCCCCCAAATTCCTGGGGGGATCCCCCCACCCGGGCCCTCGCTTTCCCCCCCTTCACCTGGGGGGGGCCGGTACCACCGTGATTCCGTTCTAACCTTCCCCCCGACCTCTAAAGTTTCCCCCTTTTCCCCCCCTCAGGGGATCAACCCTGGTCTCTTCCATCCAAGTTACCAGGGCCCCGGGGCCCCGCCTCAGGGACACCGAGTCCCTATGGTCTTTTACTACAATCACAGGGTTTTCTCTCCGGCTTAGTGTACAAAAAAGCCCTGGACCCCTGATGACGTAGGCTTAGGGCCTAGCCCCGTCTTTTTGGGGCATAAACCCTCGGTCCCCCTTATATGGCCCCTTTGTCCTACTCCCATCTTGCCAATAATTTACCTTTTGGGGGGTTTTGAAAACCTCCTTATACTTACGCCGTGCCTCGAAAGGGACTTCCTACCTTCAACCACGTATAGTCCTGGTCGTCATGCATAACAACGTCCCCCTGCCGAGTTGCCGCACCCCTTTCCCCTCCTGTACTCTTCAACTTTTGTCGTAGACGCCGGGACGATTCAGTTTTAGGAAACCCTGGGCATCCCATTTAAGGCAACACCATATACTTCCCCGTTGGGGACGCCAGGCGTCCCCGATGATAGCAGGTAGCAAAGTATGCATCGTTGCTCCCGTAAGCGTGCCACTACCAGCTGTATCAAACAGGTTAATCCCTGTCCCACTCGGTACGCCATTTTGTCTTCTTTTTGCAAAAGGGGTTACCCCAGAGGGCAGATTTTTAAGCAAACTGGGCGTGGCCTCTTCTCCCCGGAGGTCGAGAGACAAATTATAACACTTTAAATTTGGGTGTTATACTTGTTACTGTACCCCTGGGTTTAAAAATTTAAATAAAAAAAAACCCAATTATTTTCTTTAAACTTCCCCTTTTCCCCATTTGCAAGTTAAATCCCACTTGCCATAGAGTCAAAAACACCAAAACTTTTGGGTTCACTTAAAACGTAAAAAAATTTTAAGAAAACATAAATAACTTATAAAAAATTTTTAGATAGTAATTTTTTTTAAACAAAGGGAAAAAACCCAACAAATTTTTGGAAAACAGTACATTTAGAAATTGTAATAAATCACAAATAATTTTCCCATTTTTTTTATGTTTTTATCATGTTAAAACCCCCCCCAAAATATTATTTTTTGGGCAATGTTCCAGAGCAATATCGATTACTTTGTCACACACTAATTTACACAATAAAACTTATGGCCCCCTTTAATAAAACATTTTTACCGGGCAGTACTCCCTCAATCATTAAAAAAACCCAAACCCTGGAAAAAAGACCTTCAGAAAGCCACCCCCTCCCATCCCCTAAACCCCTGCTTTTCTGTTTTAAAAAAAAAAAAACAAAAAACTCACGTTCCCTTCCTGCTCAAATTGTCCCTGAGGGTCAAAGGGGCTTTAAAACCCCTGTCTTTAAACCCAAATGTCACCAGTTCCCCCCCCTACCCCCCCCCCTCATTCCAAAACAAATTTAAAACCATATGCTCCATTTCCACCATTTTTTATTCCACCTTCCTTTCCTCCACTAATCTCAAAAAAGAAAAGAATGCCAGTTTTGGGAAAAACCGGGCCCAAATTCCAGCCCAAAAAATTTCACCCAACCCAAACCCAAAAACCCCTTTACCGTCAGTTTAAGGGAAAACCCCGGGGAAAATATTTACCAAAAAACTCCCATTTTAGTAGCCTATTTTGCTTTACTGTCCGATACAAACTCCCCG
This sequence comes from Cherax quadricarinatus, assembly GCF_026875155.1. Lineage (NCBI taxonomy): Eukaryota > Metazoa > Arthropoda > Malacostraca > Decapoda > Parastacidae > Cherax > Cherax quadricarinatus. Next base: position 51,540 of record NC_069480.1, read on the forward strand.
AAAAGCGCCCGCACCCTATATTCACCCCCCACCTCTCCCATGCCCCAAAGCCACTTTAACAAAAAATTGCCATTAAAAATTTTTTCACTCCCCTCGAATGCCCTTTGGGAAACCCCTCCCACCAAATTCCCCCCCCCCAAAGTCGAAATGTTTCTCCCCCCCCCCGCCACTTTCCCAAAAACTTTCCCTAACCTTTGCCCTTAAAAAACCCCAAGGTTTTCACAAAAATAAAAGGGCCCTTTGAAAAGCCGTTCTCCTCTTCCTCCCAAGGGCAAACAAGTGCCAACACCTACATAACCCTTTCTATACAGCACTAAACCTTGTACCCAAAGAATTCCCAAAAAGTTCTATAGACCCACTTCACAAAACCCCTTGGCTTTAATTGATTTCCCAAAAAGTTTTCCCCAAATGCCCCCCAATCATACTTTGGGGTTTGAAAGTACCCCCTTGTATAAACGGTCCCCTGCCCCCTGTCCCCCCAAAGCAATATTTACCCTTATTTTTTTCCCTTCCTTACTGCCAACAAATTTCGCCACCATATCTTCACACCAGTAGTGCCTTTCCCTTCCCCCATTTTCGCCACATCCTTCAGACCACTCACCCCTTCAAACCCCTCCCCTCCCCCCCTTTTAAATTTCCCGCTGTTTTCACATACCTGCCTTCATTTCTTTTTGTGTCCAAAGGTATAAGACCCAGCCCACCCTCCCGACGCCCATCATCCCACCCCCTTTCCCGTAGCCCCCTTCCCAAAACCCCCACACTTTACCTAAAAACCCACCTCTCCATTTCCTAAATTATCCCCCGACTCAGGGGATATATATCGCCACGCCCCCCCTTTTTTACTGAAACACAAGTGTATTTATACCCCCACCCTCTGTCCCAAGGTTACATCCCCACCCCTCCCCCCGCGCATCCAAACCCACGCCCCTTTCACTATTTCCCCTTGGGAATTTTTTTTCTGTGCCTCCCCACGTCTGCCAAATACACAACCCCACATTCTTAATTCTATCCACTAGGGGTTTCCCCCCATATTGTTCCCCCCAACCGTGCCCTTACTTCTAAAAAATTTGGGACTTTGCCCATTTAACCCTCTTTTCCCCCCCCTGTTCCCCCAAACCAAAATCTTATTATTCGTCCCCACATCCCCAATCCTATTTCCCCCCCCCCCCCCCAAAACCCTTTTGGTTTTCATCCACTTTCCCACATTCCCACATCCCCCGGGAAACCCAAACCTTTCCCTTTTCCCACACTCCTTCCTTTTTTAAAAGTTTTAAAAAAAGGGTCCTCGTGCATGCAAAGAGGATTTGAGAAAAGGGGGCAACCTGTCGAAAACCCACCCCCATCTGCCCCGGAAAAACCCCTAATTTCCCCTTTAAACCGGGTACCCTGACCGTTGAAAGGGCGTTATACAAATTATCGCCCAGCCCCCACAATCTCATAAATAAAACCCTTTTTTTTTTAAAAATACCCCCAAAAATTTTTATGTCTATCTACACTGTCATAAGCCTCCCTTTCCAACAATCCCAAAGACCCCCCCATTGTCAAAACCCTCCAAAAAACCCTTTTAATTTTTCCCAATGCCCTCATGCATACTTGGGCCCCGGGAAATCCCACAATGTCCTCTTTGTAGGCTTGGTCAACCCAACCTTTTTCATACGGTTACAAAAACCCTTGGGCAAAATTTTTTAAAAATCTGAACACATAGGGAGTCCCCCTTTAAAAGCCCCCCGGGTTTTCCCCCCCCCCCCCTTTTAGCCCCCAAAAAAAACAAAACCCCCGTCCCCTGCGTTTCCCCCAACCCCCCCCCCTTTTCCCTCATACATTTAAAAAACCCGGACCAAAATTTTCCCTTCATAAAAATCCCAATTTTGTTAATATAAAAAAATCTTTAGGAACCCCCACCCTTTTCCCCCGGCGCTTTTCCCCTATCAAGCCCATTATCGCCCCCCTCCACCTCCCCCTCACTGACCTTTACCCTCTATCACCGAAATTCCCCTTTCCCCAAAAAAATCCCTCGAATTCCCTCTCCCAAAATTTTTTCCCCCTCCCTTTTCCTCCCCCCTTCCCTCCCCCCTTAAAAATTCTCCCTAAATCAAAAATTTCGCATAATTCCCTCATTCCACGGGGGGTTTAATAAGTACCTGACCCACCCTATTCCCCCCACCCTTTACCAAAACCTCTAACCCCATAACGTGGTCATTGTTGCCAAATTTTAAAATTCTCCTAAAAAACACATTGCGGTTTGCCCCCCCCCATAGAACCTCCCAAAACCTTCCCTCACCGTTTTTCGCATAAAAACGGGGGAATTTTGTATACCCCTAAAATTTTCCCCCTTAAAAACCCTTTCTTTTCTCCATGTCTACCCCCCCCTCCCCTTTCATAACAATTTTTTGCTGCCCCTCTAAATTTTTTGTAAACCATACCCCAACCTCGCCCCCTTTTTTTTTTCCCTTCTATGCTGGAAATACCCCCAAAAATGTAAAATTTTAGCTTCTTCTCCCACCTTTTCCAAAACTTTCCTCCTCTTCTTGCGACCCGCCCAAATTTTGCTTCCCCATTCCCAAAAAAAAACCCCCCTCCCCCTCCCCCTAAAAGTAACCTACATTCTTTTTTCCAAATTTCCCCCCAATACCTACGAACCATCCCTTTCCCTTTGCCATTCCTTGGGCCAAAAACGGCAGGGGAGGGGCCGGGAAAAAAACCTAAATCGTGTCATTACCGTTTTTTACGGGTTATATTTTCTAGTTATTTAAATACGACCCAAACCTGGTCGCAAAAACCCCTCCCCCATAAACGTGTGTTTTTACTTTCCACCCATCCCCCCTGCCCTATGCCCTTTAAACCCCTGCATCCCCCAAAATCCCCCCAATTTTCCCAAAGCACAACCCCCTGCCCCTCTCGGCTCCAAAATCCTTATTCCTAAATTACCCCAATTAAAAATCCCCCCCTTTTTATAAAAACCCATAGGTAAACCCTGCATTTTGAAAAGAAAAACCCCCCTTACAAAATTCCCCTTTTTAACCCGTTTGTTCTATCTCCCGGCATATATATCCCAAAAAAAATACTCAAAATTCACCCCATATCCCCTTTTTTCCCACCCCTTCACCACCCCTCCCCCCCCCTCCCTTCCCACTTGAGCACGGGGAATGGGCTGGACCCCCTCACTGCCACGGCCCACTGCCACCGCCACCCCCACCCTTTTTTTTCCCTGAACTAAAAACATAAAATCCTAAAACCGTTCACCCTAAAACTCTCTGCCATACTTAAAAATTGTTTTTCTTGAATAAAACCCCAAATCAATTTTAAAAACGCCCCAAAACCCATCTAACCTACTCTTTTTAGCCCAGTTTAAAGGGGCCATTCACGTTTATCGTTAGCACTTAAAGATTAAAAAGGGTGGTTTTTCCTCTGTCTCTGTGTCCTGTTGTTCCACTTTTTGCTACTTTTTGTTTTTTTCCATCCCACTTTTTCCCCCCCGGTACCCCCCCCCCCCCCTGGGGCACAAACCCTCCCCCTTTTTTAATCACTCCCCCCCACGTCTTTTTCCCCCTTTTCGTGAGTGGTTTTAACCTCCCCCCACCCGGGCGAGCCTCCAGCCCTCTTTCTAGATGTCCCCCTAATTTCCTTTCAGTTTTTTCCCACTCCCTTGTGCCCCTTTCGGGTTTCCCAAACCGGTAGCAACTGAAAACATGCCAGGCTCGGGCCCCCCAGGGCTCTGGAATCGCCAATCAAGCCCTTCTAAACCCATCAGAATTTCCTTTTTCTTTTAGAGGGGTTTCCCTCCGCAGGCACCTTTCCGGGGAAAGATTTTAATCATCTCCTTTTGGGGGCCCGAGATAACCCCTGTTTTTATAAAGGGGTCCCCTCCCACCCTCACAGGTTGCTGCTCAACCCCCCGGGCCCTTTTGGGCGGGGGGAGAAATTCCAAGCCATGGTAGTGTCCCCCAATTCTCAAACAGCCCCCCAAAATTCACCCCGGCCCAATTCCCTTTTCCCTGCTGCACTCAGAGTTTTCCCGGAAAGAGGTTCCACCTGAGACTCTGTGACTTTTTGGGCCGTTCCAAGGCCGCGGCGCGGGCTGCTTTTACCACACCCACCCGCCTGTGGTCAAAAGCCCCAAACACGGGCCCGGAACGTCTTGCGTTGCCCCGGGTTGGTCACATACAGCGGTCCTAAAATCCTCCCAGGAAAAAACTAACGAGGGAAATAGGTTTTTTCTTAAAGACATTTTGGCGGTGTAAGCCCAGCCGGAAACCCCTTTCCCTTTTGGGGATTCCCTCCGTCCTCGAAATAAAGTTATATCTGCACCCCCCTTTATCTTTAAAAATGTCTCTCTGAAAACCCACTTCGTTCCCCTCGAAAGGCTTTGCGGACCCCAAACCCAGGTGTTAGTTTTTTTGAGGCATCTCCCCCGGGCGTACCCCCAGACCAGTGACACGGTGTTTTTTCTTCTCCTGGTATGATTCACCGTCCTTTCATTTGCCTCCCGGGTGCGTTTTATAAAGTTTCGTGTAAAACCTTTAAAGTGTTTCCGTGAAATTCTTAAAACTTAAATTTGCCAAACGGTCCCGTATAATCGTTGGTAATAAAAAAGGGGCCTTTCGTGGGGGAAATTCCCCCTTTTAAACAAGGTAAACCCACGGTGTTGCTCCCCCTGCGGTAGTGGCAGCCATGGGGGTTTAAAAAAAGGAAGTTGCGCACCGGGGGAAAAGCGGGAAAGCTTTTTGGGCGCAGTGCTTTAAATCAGCCCGAAAGGGGAAAGGGAAAAGGGAAAAATTTTTTCCCCCTTTTTTATTTTGGTCTTATTCCAAAAACATTTACCCCAGGAGACCCCAAGCAGTACGTTACAGGTTTTTCATCCCAACCCTGAAAAAAGGGAAGTATAAAAAAAAATTTAACTTTATATATAAGTAGAAAAAGGGGTTCTTTTACAAAAACCCCTTGTATGCAATTAAATGAGTTTGCTTAAACAAGGACACATCTTTTAAACCACGTCTTTTTTAAAGAAAAAAAATTTTTTTTTCCTTGAAAATTGTATATATATTTTTTTTTTAAATTTAAAACATCACCCCAAACTAACGTTCAAAACCTATCTTTTAACAAAAAACCACCCCTTTTTTACCAATCGTTTTTTTGCCCCCTTAAACTCCCCAAATATTCAAGAAGCCGCCTTTTGAAACCCTTTTAAAGGTTTTAAACTCCTAAATCCCTAAAGTTGAATCTGCAATATCCCTTTGAAAAAAAAAAAAAAACCATCTTTTTCCCGGGTTAATGTTTTTTATTTCTCTCTTTTGTACCCATAAAATATCATTTCCAGTGCTTGTTCCTTCCCCAAGTAAAGGGCCTTATATACCATGAGGGTATATAAAAAATTCCGTCACTAAATATCCGTTTGCTTTCTGTACCGGTGTTTCGCCCCCCCCCACCCCCCCAATCTAAACCTTAAAGCCCCTTAAGACACAAAACCCACCCCCCCCCACCATTTTTAAACACCTTACCAAACAACAACCTTACGTTTTTTCCAATCTCTTACAAAAATAAACTCCCATAAAAGGGACTGTATCGGATCTCCACAAAACACAAAAACGGCCCCCCCTCCTGAAACGCCCCTTTTTCGCAAAAAAATTTCCCCCGGACGGCAGTGTTTTATGAAAAACTTAAACATTATCCCCCTTGACCTTGGCTCGAAACCCCGGTAATGTTTTAAAAGCCCCCAATATTTTCCTGCAGCTTTCATTGGAAATTTTTCCCCCCCCCCCTTAGCCACTACCTCCCCGCCCCCCTACCAGTGCCAATTTGCCCATCTTGATCTTGCGGGATCTTTTACTTAAAATTTAAAATCCTCAACATGTCCTCAAATTCCCTTTAAAATCCGTGCCGGTCAACCAAAAGTACCAAAATCCCGGGCTTTTCCAGGTCAAAAAACCGGGCCCGCCATTTTTACCCTTTTCCCCAAGTAGCGTGCTTTTCATACAAAAGCCTAACATTCTATTAGGCAATTCTTTTGCCCCCGGGCCACCCCCGGGCCCAAACCGGAAGGGCCCCCACCAATCTCTTGGGTTTTCCAATTTACAAAACCCGAACCCCAAAAAAAAACTATATACAGCGTTAAAATACGTTTTCTCATATGGTGTAACGGATATAAAAACAGGGCCCCAAGCCAAAAATTACTGAAAAAAAAAACCCCATTCCCACAATTGCGCGCTTTATGTATAGAAAAATCTCCTTCCCCCAAACCCGTTTTTAAAAGACCCAAAACCCTTCTACAGCCTCGCTTTAATTACCTTCCCCGATCCCGTATGTTATCCCTTTTTAAAAATCCCACACACCTTAATTTTTATTTATTTAAAAGGGCCGCCTTCCCCCTTTTTTAATACCACACCCCCACAATCCCCACCCCAAAAAAGCCCTTGATTTTTTTCCCTTTTTTAACCGTCATTTCCCGGGGGCTTTCCCCAAAAATTCCCCCATTCGCTCCTTTTCCTAAAACCTTTGGGTTTACCCAAAAAAAACCGTAGGTCGTCACGTAACCCAAAAAATTCCCGATTGTACCCCAACCCCCAAACCCTTTCTTTTCATCCCTGTGTACAATCCCCCCCCACCCCGGTTCCCAAAAAAACGGGTCCTGAATCAACGCAAAAAGAATTTTTTATTTTAGGGGCACCCCTGCCCCAAACCCCCATGCATCCCAACAAAATTTTTCCCCAAAACCCACCCTTTTAAACCCGCACCCTAAAAAAAGCCTGCTCGTTTCAAAACCTGTGCCCAACTAACAATTTTCTTTCCCAAACCTTTCCACGCATAAAATTCCAAAAATGAAACCCTCCACGCAAAACGTTAAAGCAGCATGCCAATTAAAGCTAATATTCCCCCCTTTAAATTTCCCCTCCCCCTTTCCTAAAAGAACCTGTGAATTTTCCTTGTCCCACACCATAGATCGTCCTGGCCCCAACCCTATTTTCCCCCCGTCCAGAACTCCCCTCCAAAAAACCCCTTTTTTTTCCTAATTTCCCAACAATTTCGCAAATATTTTATAGTCGCCACACATTTAAAGAAATTGCCCCATAATTTTTTTTATTAATTCCCGTTTTTTTTTTTTGGGGGCTAGAACAACCACCCCCGTTCCCTTTTTTGCTGTCCCCTAAAGCCCCTATTTTTATTTGGGATTAAATTAAAAATCCCAAAAAAACCCGCGGAATACAATCCCAGTTTTTCCCTTTTAAAAAATTTACAAGGGATTCCGGGTTTAATTTCCCCCGGGGCTTCCCTACACTTTCCCTCCACAGCCAACCCAAAAATCTTCTTTTACTTTTAGGGGCCCTTCCCAAAGCCAACCCGTCCATGTACTCTAGATTTTAAAAGTACATATTCACCCCCTTTTCCCCGGCCCCCCCTTTGAAATCCCAGCATTTTTGTATTGCAATTTAACCCTGCCCTCTACAAAGGTATTTATAGCCTCCGTTGCCGAAAGGGCCTGCCCCCTACTTTAAAATCTCCCCCAAAGACTCCCTGAAAAACCCCTAATCCCATTAATTCTGTCCCCCTTACGGGCGTCTGCCCCGCTTCGCAAGACAAAAAGCCAAAGGACGGTAAAACCCCCTAAAACCCCCATTTAATTCCCCTTGCTATCCGCGCCCCCATCAAAAATACGATTGTGAATTTTCTCTAATTAAAACCCCACCTGTCAAAGTTGTGCTGAGTGGTTGTCAGCTGTTGCTTTTCAGTCCCCACAAATGGTGGGGGGGTGTTTACAAACCCTCAACAAAAATGGGACTGCATTTCGAACCCTTTTTTAAAAAAATGTTTTTATTCAAAAATTTTCGCAGGGGTCTTTCAACCGGGGGAATCAGTAAATGTTTACTGCCCGCAACCCTTCGTGATACTTTTTGGCCCTTTTAAAGTGAATCCTTTGTTTTTGGCGTCGCCCTTTAATGGGAAAACACGGATCTTGGTTTAAAATTTTGTGACCCTTTAGATGTACGAGGGGATTGTGACCCCCAAAACCAGGGGTATAAAAAAAGGGAAGCACCCCCGCAGTTTCTGTCCGTTGCATGAAGTTTTACCGGGTACTATTCGGGGTACCCTTTTGGAAAAACGTGCCTTTTTAGGCAAATGAAGTTGAAAATTTCGTGCCCTTTTTTAAAAAGTTATGGGAAGATCCACCTGGTCACCAAAGGGTAAAGGGGGTCTGGCGGCCCCTATAATGGCCCTTAAAGGGGGGGTCAAATTTTCGTTGAAAATGTCCCTGTGTCAGCCCTTTTTTTCGTAAGTTCCAAATGGAGGAGTTCGTTCCCCGGGGGTCGTTACATACCCTGGACAGAGAAGAACTTGCCCCCCTTTTGCCCGGGGCTCTGGAAACACTTTGCGGCTCGTGTGTTTCCCGGGGCCAGTGCCATCGGGGCGTGGTCGTTTCCTGGGCGGTGAGGTTACCCCCTCAGGCTCTGGGGGAGGGGAGGGTTTTCGAGACCTCGCCCCCGGGTTTACATTTATGGAGTGCTGAGGTTGATGGGCCCTGCTCTAGAGTAAACTTGTGTGACTTACCTGGGGGGCCGCCTCCCTTGACGAGGGGAAAATTGTGAAAAGGAAATCCCTCTGCAAGAGAGGGAGGGGGAAAGGAAAACGACATTTTTATCTGTGTTAAGTGACCTATTTGCTCGCATGAGTCTGGTTTTGTGTTGGGTTCTGATGGGGGGAAAATTTTGTGCAGATGATTTTTGATCAGTTTGCTAAAGTGAGAGATTTGGGGGGTTCGAGTTTTCATATGTTGAGGCAAAAAATTACAAGGAGAACCCCCAAGTACTGAATGTCTGAAGATGCTGTTTCTTGGGAAAGGGGTGCCGGGCTAAACCCCTCCGGGTCCCATGATGTCTTGACCCCCGGACAACGTTCAGGGAAAGGGAAAAAGTGGTCGGGAAAACACGGGTGGGGGGAGGTCGCGCGCGGTCCGGACCGCAAAGGAAAAATTTATGGGATTTTCCCCAAAAGGGGCGGGAAGTGCCCTTGGGGGCTTGCCCGGGGCAAAGAGGGAAAAAAGGGTGGTAGCCCCTAAGGGAAAGCCCCTTTTTCACAGTTAGGTGTGTAACTATTTAAAGTTTAAAGGTTTTAAATCTGTCAGAAAGGGTGTGCCCGGGGGCCGCGTGGGGTTGAATCGTTTTTTCAAGGGGGATGTGTGTTTTTTGCAAAAAAATAACCTTAAAAAAAGGAAGTTTGGTTTGGGGATGGATGGGTTTGAATTTTAGTGACTCAACTCCAGGGGTCGGGAAAAGGTGGAGGGGGCTGTGTTATAAAAGCGACCAGCCGTTTGTGTGGAAATTTGGGGGGAAGGGGGGGGGGAGGGTTTTGCGTGGTGCGAGTGTGGGGGGTTTTGGGGGAGTAGAAAATTTTGGGTTTTTTAGGGGTTTTTGGGGGCCCGGGTGAACATGATGTTAATATTAAAAAAAACTTTTGTTAGGAAAAGTTTTGGTATTTTATTTGAGGTCCCTTCCAAATTTTCGGGGGTAGGTGGTGCTGGAAATGTGTAGTGCGCCCTTAAAAATGTTGAACCGGGGGGGGGCGGGGTTTTGTTCGTTGTTTTGGGTGACTTGTTGTCTGGTTTGGGGTTGGTTGATGTAAGGGGAGGAGTGACTTTGGGATTGAGCTTCTTTTGTGCCCTAGGGGTAAGCGCTTTTTTAGATAGGGGGTGTATGTTTCTCGGGGGGGGGCCGTAATTTTAAAGTGCATGTATTGAACATCTTTTTCTCCCGGGCCACCCGGGGGGTTTTTTGTGGAGCCCCGACTGGGGGGGTCTCCCCCATGTTTTAAAAGGGGTCTGGGGAAAATGAATAAAAGCGGGACCCCACAAAGTGGGAAGATAGGGGAATATTCGAGGACTTTGGGGTCTATGGGGAGTAGACTCCTGGGGGAAGGGGATTTTTTGTCGACGTGGGGTGAGGTTGTGAAGCCTCGAAAAATTTTGGAATTTTTTATGTGAATCGGGTTTTAAGGAGACCACTCGCTTGGGGTATGGGTTTTTAGAGGTTTCCGGAGGGTCCCTCTACGACAATGTTAAGAACAGTGGAGGCTTTTGGGGTTTACCAGTGGATGAGAAACGATGATTTTAAAAAAACAAATCCAAAATATTGGAAAAAAAAAGGGTTTTTGTGGGGGCGCGCATTTTTGGTGTGGGGGGAGGGGCTTTGTTTGGGGGGAAAGGCGTTGCTTGTGTCTTACAAAGTCGACACAAAGGCGAAAAGGATGAATTTTTGAGTTTAGTGGTTTCGGATGAAAGGGTTTTCGGGTTATAGTTAAAGGGGACAGGTCTTTTAAAAACAACTGGGGGGGTTTAAGGGTTTTTTGTCGAAACTTTTGGGGTAAAAATCCCGATTTCCAAAAATAAAAACGTGAGTGAGCAAAGCGTTTCGGATTTGGGGGAAGGGGGGCCCCTTTCGTTTCGGTTAAATGATTATGGTTTTACCTTTCAAAGGGTGGGGCCCATTCGGGGCGAGGTGTGGGGGCACTACAAGGATTGGGGGAAGGGGTTGGCTCCTGGTTTGGTTTGGGTTTTTGGGGGAAATTTTTTATCAAAACTTTTGGGGGTAAAAACGGGGGCTTTTAGGGGTTTGTTTCTCAAGGGGATGGGGGGGGGGGGGGGGGTTGGTTGGTTTGCAGGTACGGCGTGTTGGTCTTAGTTAGGAAATTTTTGATTTTGCCATTAGCGATTAAAGGGTCCGTCCCATTTTTGTTGATGTGTAGTGATATAAAATATATGCGAAAATATTTTGAATAGATTAAGAAAGTGTTTGATAAGGTAAACCATAAGGGGTCGTTGGTGTGGCCCGGTAGGTAAAAGTTTGGTGGTATGGGAATATCAGGGAGTTTGTTGAGGAATGTGGGGTGGGGGTTGGGGGGGGGTGTTTTGGCTTTAGGGTGGCGAGCCGCTTTTGTTTGTTGGGAAAGAGAGTTCTTTTGGAAATTTTTGAGATGGAAGGGGGTTTTGGGAAAAAAGGGTCACCATGTGGGCCCGGGTTTGTTGTACAATGGAGCGGGTTTTAAAGTACAAATTAATGGCAAATTTTGGTTGTTTTTGGGACCCCTGAGCAGGGCATTCGTCAGGGGGTGCCCCATGTTCAAATGTTTTTTTTTCAAGTATGAGGTTTCCTTTTTTCTGAGGTGTTTGTGGGGGGGGGAATTGGCATCGTGGGGTCCCGGGAGTGGTCGACCAACCCTTTTGGGGGGTTTTTTGATGATTTTTTAATGTTTTTATTACGTTTACGGGGGCAATTGGGGTTTTTTGGGGGACTTTTTGACATATTTGGCAAGGGGGTACGGGGGTGTGTGTTAATAGAGGAAAAAAACGAAAAAATTTTGGGTTGGGGGGGGTGGGTGGGGGATGGGGTGGGTGCAGAGGGTGGACTGTGGTTCTCGTATCACTATAGGGGGTATTCATTATTTTCGGGAGGTCGAAAAAGATGAGGGGTTCAATTCGGGGAGGGTTGTACATAGTGTTTGGGGCGTTAAAAAGTCTAGGGCCCGACATTTAACCCGATCAGGGGGGGCGGTGGTCATTTTAAAAATTTCCCGCTTTATAGCAAAATATGGCACGTTGGGTGCAAAAATATCCTGTTTGCCCGGGGGACGTCAAAAGTCTTTTGCATAGACTTTTTGATTTTTTTTGGGGTTCGGATGCGGTTGGCTCACAAGAGGGTGGTGGAACACCAAATGCATCAGGGGGGTTGGGGTCTAATTTCCCCTTTGAGGTCGTTGGGCATGGAAAGTTTTCTTGAAGCGTCGTTTTCTCCCATTGGGGGGGATGCATGGCGGGTTAAACGAATTTTTTCACGGGCCTGCCCCAGGTGGGTGAAGAGGGGGGGAAAATTTTAATTTTTTGGGGTTTATGCAAAGCTTCGGTATTATTGAACATGAGGGGCGTGGCTGTGTTTAAAAATTTTGTACCTTAGAAAAGGGGGGGTTTGGGAAAAGGGAGTCGTGGTGCGAGTTGAAGGAATGGATCCCAAAATATGCGTGGGGTGGGTATATGGGGGGCGAGTCCAACAGTTGCGTCTGCCTGCTCAAGTACGGGAAGTGGTTTTTAAATTTTTGCATGGAATCTTGCTGTCTGGGGTGGTGTTGTATAAAAGGCGTTTGGAGGAAGACTGGGGTTGTCCGGTGTGCGGGATGGAGGAATCTGCTTTTCATGTTGTGTATTTCTGCGAGACTTTAGGTAGGTACGAGGAGTGGGGGTTTAGTAGGGTTTTGCGTTTGGTGGGGGGGGGGGGAGGTTTGTCGGTACTCCGGGCGTTGAGTTTTGATGTAGGTGGGGTTGACTTGCGTGTACAACGTGCAGTGTCGTATGTTGTGGCCGATTATATTTTCGTGTCATGGGCTATGAGGCACGTTTATGGTAACAGTAGAATTAGGGTGTTAGCAGGGACGATTTATAGGACAAAAAAGTCGAAATAGGTTGGTAATGAGGGGAGATGGAGAGAGACTTCCTGCCTGAAATAAAGCCTTGGGGTTACGAGATTTGAGATAGTTGTGAGTGTTCAGTGAGTTAATCTAACGGGCTGGGCAGCTGTGTCTAATTGTGTTTTTTAAAGTGCGTGAATGTTTTTTTGTTCTCAGAGTTTATGTGCGTCTCCTATTTTAAAAGGTGATGACGAAATATCTTACGTGCTTTTTATATACAACTTTTTGGAATGTTTTCTCGTCTTTTATGCCTCAATTACAAATCATTGGGTGTACTTTTTGTATATGGTGTGCTTCCTAGCACAGTTGAAACGTTTTTCTTATTTCCGTTTATACTTTATGCCGTGTCCGTGTGCTTTCAATAGTATATGTATATATGCAAGTTTTCGTTTTCCTGTAAGCTGTGATGGAGCTTGAAAATATATTTGGGGCAGTATTTTTCAATGTGTGCATCTCGTCAGTGTATAAGTTCACTTATAGCTGCTTGGGATTTGTGTTTTATTGAGATGTCAAATATCAGTGTATTTTCGTTTTGTTATATTAGATATTTCATTGTAGTAAATGGTAGCGTCCCTCCTGATCCACCTTTGAACTGTAGTGCCTATTCTTAGTCCCTGATAATAACACCGTGGTATCGCCCAAATTAACGTATTGTTGTGCACTTTAAGGCACCTGAAATTCTTAGATTAAGTCTTGGATACGTTGTGTGTTGGCAGGCGGAAACCACGCCTAGTAATATGCCAGATGAAGTTCCCGTTGTATAATACGTGTGTGTTGGAGGGAACCTCACCTTAAATTGGTACCCTTCACTATTGTGGTTGGGAGGCGAGAAGCCCCCTGGCCCGCCTTTTTACTGATTGCTTTATGATCCTTTCTCACCTTTGTTTTGGGGGCAAACCCCCCCCCTCTTACTATCGTAGGTCCTCCTTCGTCTACTTTCTCTATCCTTAAAACTATGTATGGTTCTGCCTCCACTACTTCCTGTAGGGCTATTCCACTTGCTGACAACTCTATGACTAAGAAATACTTCCTAACGTCCCCGTGACTCGTCTGAGTCTTCACTTCCAGTTGTGACCCCTTGTCCCTGTGTCCCCTCTCTGGAACATCCTATCTCTGTCCACCTTGTCTATTCCCCGCAGTATCTTGTATGTCGTTATCATGTCTCCCCTGGCCCTTCTGTCCTCCAGTGTCGTCAGTCCGATTTCCCTTAACCTTTCCTCGTACGACATTCCCTTGAGCTCTGGGACTAGCCTTGTTGCAAACCTTTGTACTTTCTCTAACTTCTTGACGTGCTTGACCAGGTGTGGGTTCCAGACTGGTGCTGCATACTCCAGTATGGGTCTAACATACACAGTGTACAGTGTCTTGAACGATTCCTTATTAAGGTATCGGAACGCTATTCTCAGGTTTGCCAGACGCCCGTATGCTGCAGCGGTTATTTGGTTGATGTGTGCCTCCGGTGATGTGCTCGGTGTTATGGTCACCCCAAGGTCTTTCTCCCTGAGTGAGGTCTGTAGTCTTTGTCCACCTAGCCTATATTCTGTCTGCGGTCTTCTTTGCCCCTCCCCAATCTTCATGACTTTGCATTTGGCTGGATTGAATTCGAGGAGCCAGTTACTGGACCACATGTCCAGCCTCTCCAGGTCTCTTTGCAGTCCTGCCTCATCCTCGTCCGATTTAATTCTTCTCATCAACTTCACGTCATCTGCGAACAGGGACACTTCAGAGTCTATTCCTTCCATCATGTCGTTCAAAATATATCAAAAATAGCACTGGTCCTAGAACTGACCCCTGTGGGACCCCGCTCGTAACAGGCGCCCACTGTGATACCTCTTCACGTACCATGACTCGTTGCTGCCTCCCTGTCAGGTATTCCCTTATCCATTGCAGTGCCCTTCCTTTTACGTGTGCCTGATCCTCCAGCTTCTGCACTAATCTCTTGTGGGGAACTGTGTCAAAGACCTTCCTGCAGTCTAGGAAAACGCAATCTACCCAACCCTCTCTCTCGTGTCTTACTTCTATTACCTTGTCATAAAACTCCAGGAGGTTTGTGATACACGATTTGCCTTCCATGAACCCATGCTGGTTTTCATTTATAATCTTGTTCCTTTCCAGGTGTTCGACCACTCTCCTCCTGATAATCTTCTCCATGACTTTGCACACAATACATGTCAGAGACACAGGTCTGTTAGGTAAGACACATATGCAACAGTTAGACAACTTTATTCTGAAACGTTTCGCCTACACAGTAGGCTTCCTCAGTCGAATACAGAAAGTAGGCAGGAACAGTAGAGATGTGAAGACGATGTAATCAGTCCATCACCCTTAAAGTCGTAGAATTTGAGGTTGTCAGTCCCTCGGCCTGGAGAAGTTCAGTTCCATAGTCAGGAACTATCTGAAGATTAAGCGACAGTGCGGAGACTTAAATACTGTCGGAAGGAGAGGTGCAGGGTAGTAGTAGTAGTAGTAGTAGTAGTAGTGAGAGGCAACTGAGAGGTCATGTCCCTCTCAGATCCAACCCTTCTCACTTGAAAAGCTTGTCCAAGGTGTTTTCTGTATCAAGATGCCACGTGTTGCAGTGTCTGACAAGATGAACATCAAAATGGTATACAATACCGACAGGTTGTTAGGTAAGACACATATGCAACAGTTAGACAACTTTATTCCGAAACGTTTCGCCTACACAGTAGGCTTCCTCAGTCGAATACAGAAAGTAGGCAGGAACAGTAGAGATGTGAAGACGATGTAATCAGTCTATCACCCTTAAAGTCGTAGAATTTGAGGTTGTCAGTCCCTCGGCCTGGAGAAGTTCAGTTCCATAGTCAGGAACTATCTGAAGATTAAGCGACAGTGCGGAGACTTAAATACTGTCGGAAGGAGAGGTGCAGGGTAGTAGTAGTAGTAGTAGTAGTAGTAGTGAGAGGCAACTGAGAGGTCATGTCCCTCTCAGATCCAACCCTTCTCACTTGAAAAGCTTGTCCAAGGTGTTTTCTGTATCAAGATGCCACGTGTTGCAGTGTCTGACAAGATGAACATCAAAATGGTATACAATACCGACAGGTTGTTAGGTAAGACACATATGCAACAGTTAGACAACTTTATTCCGAAACGTTTCACCTACACAGTAGGCTTCCTCAGTCGAATACAGAAAGTAGGCAGGAACAGTAGAGATGTGAAGACGATGTAATCAGTCCATCACCCTTAAAGTCGTAGAATTTGAGGTTGTCAGTCCCTTGGCCTGGAGAAGTTCAGTTCCATGTTCATCTTGTCAGACACTGCAACACGTGGCATCTTGATACAGAAAACACCTTGGACAAGCTTTTCAAGTGAGAAGGGTTGGATCTGAGAGGGACATGACCTCTCAGTTGCCTCTCACTACTACTACTACTACTACTACTACTACCCTGCACCTCTCCTTCCGACAGTATTTAAGTCTCCGCACTGTCGCTTAATCTTCAGATAGTTCCTGACTATGGAACTGAACTTCTCCAGGCCGAGGGACTGACAACCTCAAATTCTACGACTTTAAGGGTGATGGACTGATTACATCGTCTTCACATCTCTACTGTTCCTGCCTACTTTCTGTATTCGACTGAGGAAGCCTACTGTGTAGGCGAAACGTTTCGGAATAAAGTTGTCTAACTGTTGCATATGTGTCTTACCTAACAACCTGTCGGTATTGTATACCATTTTGATGTTCATCTTGTCAGACACTGCAACACGTGGCATCTTGATACAGAAAACACCTTGGACAAGCTTTTCAAGTGAGAAGGGTTGGATCTGAGAGGGACATGACCTCTCAGTTGCCTCTCACTACTACTACTACTACTACTACTACCCTGCACCTCTCCTTCCGACAGTATTTAAGTCTCCGCACTGTCGCTTAATCTTCAGATAGTTCCTGACTATGGAACTGAACTTCTCCAGGCCGAGGGACTGACAACCTCAAATTCTACGACTTTAAGGGTGATGGACTGATTACATCGTCTTCACATCTCTACTGTTCCTGCCTACTTTCTGTATTCGACTGAGGAAGCCTACTGTGTAGGCGAAACGTTTCGGAATAAAGTTGTCTAACTGTTGCATATGTGTCTTACCTAACAACCTGTCGGTATTGTATACCATTTTGATGTTCATCTTGTCAGACACTGCAACACGTGGCATCTTGATACAGAAAACACCTTGGACAAGCTTTTCAAGTGAGAAGGGTTGGATCTGAGAGGGACATGACCTCTCAGTTGCCTCTCACTACTACTACTACTACTACTACTACTACTACCCTGCACCTCTCCTTCCGACAGTATTTAAGTCTCCGCACTGTCGCTTAATCTTCAGATAGTTCCTGACTATGGAACTGAACTTCTCCAGGCCGAGGGACTGACAACCTCAAATTCTACGACTTTAAGGGTGATGGACTGATTACATCGTCTTCACATCTCTACTGTTCCTGCCTACTTTCTGTATTCGACTGAGGAAGCCTACTGTGTAGGCGAAACGTTTCGGAATAAAGTTGTCTAACTGTTGCATATGTGTCTTACTAACAACCTGTCGGTATTGTATACCATAAAGACACAGGTCTGTAGTTTAGTGCCTCGTTTCTGTTTCCTTTCTTAAATATGGGGACTACATTAGCTGTCTTCCATTTCTCAGGTAGTTGCCCAGTTTCAAGGGATGTGTTGAAGATGACAAGGGATGTGTGTAATTCTGTGTGCTTGTTTTTGTCACATTGTTTATTTGTATAGTGTTTATTTTCCTGTGTTTTGACTTTATTATTTATTTATATAAGAATCTAGTTAGTGCCTGGTATCTCGTTGACATATTATTTTATGCACCCATAACTATTTTGTACCTGAGTTTTCAAAAAAAAAAAAAAAAAAAAAAAAAAAAAAAAAAAAAAAAAAAATCTTATTGCATAGGGGTTAATTTTGGGAAGAGCATGTACTTGTTTTTAACTGAGATTGTGATGTAGGTCATTATTCTGATTATATACTGTGAAGGTTGTGAACCTTTGTCATATGTCAGTCACAGTATGTTACCTGGAGTTTACCTGGAGAGAGTTTCGGGGGTCAACGCCCCCGCGGCCCGGTCTGTGACCAGGCCTCCTGGTGGATCAGCGCCTGATCAACCAGGCTGTTGCTGCTGGCTGCACGCAAACCAACGTACGAGCCACAGCCCGGCTGATCAGGAACTGACTTTAGGTGCTTGTCCAGTGCCAGCTTGAAGACTGCCAGGGGTATGTTGGTAATCTCCCTTATGTGTGCTGGGAGGCAGTTGAACAGTCTCGGGCCCCTGACACTTATTGTATGGTCTCTTAACGTGCTAGTGGACACCCCTGCTTTTCATTGGGGGGATGGTGCATCGTCTGCCAAGTCTTTTGCTTTCGTAGTGAGTGATTTTCGTGTGCAAGTTCGGTACTAGTCCCTCTAGGATTTTCCAGGTGTATATAATCATGTATCTCTCCCTCCTGCGTTCAGGGAATACAGGTTTAGAAACCTCAAGCGCTCCCAGTAATTGAGGTGTTTTATCTCCGTTATGCACGCCGTGAAAGTTCTCTGTACATTTTCTAGGTCGGCAATTTCACCTGCCTTGAAAGGTGCTGTTAGAGTGCAGCAATTTTTTCCAGCCTAGAAAAAAACAAGTGACCTGAAGAGTGTCATCGGGGTTGGGCCCTCCCTATTTTTGAAGGTTCTCTTTATCCATCCTGTATTTTTTTAGCAGATGCGTTGTACAATGTTATGGTCCTTAAAGGGTGAGATCCCCGACAAAATCACCCCCGGGCTTTGGTTGTGTTTCGCTCTATTTGTGGCCAAAATTTGTTTTGTACCGATAAAGATTTAATTTCCTCTGTTTACCATATTTGTAACTATAAAATCTAAAAGGGTTTTTTATATAATTTATTTTTATATTTTATTTTGTTTAGTTTTATTGTTTTTTAGTGTATGTTATATGGAAATTTGGTGAATGTTAGGGGAAACCCTCTTTATGCCCAACAAATGTGTTGTTAAAAATTGTTAGTGATGTTGTGTGGGATTAGGATCCTACGTACCCATTTTATATCTTATTTATAAAGCTGAAATTTTTTTTTTTTAAAAAAAAAAAAAAAAAAAAAAAGCTTTTTTAAATTTTCAATTTAAACCCCCGGATCACTCCCCCCCCCTTTGTATAAATGTTTGCATTTGATTTTCAAGATTTTAAAGGGCCCCATCTGCATTCTTTTGTTTCTTTTCCTTCAATCCAGGACATTGGGAATTGGATTCCACAAAAAGGATTACGAGGGGACAAAGAGGGGAAAAATGTGTATTGTTTCGCAAATCTGTTTTAGTTTACACACAGATTAGCGTCATTCCTGGTGATCCTTGGCTGTGTTCATGCTTCAAAACAGTGACCCACGAGAGGGGGGGCTACGGCCCCGATGGGGCTCTTGAGCCTCACAGCTCTGCCCCCGGTTGGGGGGCGGGTGAGGTCACAGGAGACTCGCTTGGCTTGTCCCCCACACCAACATCCCTTGACGTCCAGGACGCCTAAACTTTCCCTTGGAATGCGGGAAAGGGGAGGCGACGTGGGGCGGGGTGGGAGCCCCCCCAAAGAAGGCCCCAAGGATAAAGTGGAACTTGTCCCCTCCAATCTCCCACTAGGTCCGCGGACCCCCTCCCCAAGAAGACTTGCCCCCCCAAGGCTTAGGGGTCTTGGAAGGAAGCCAGGGGAAGTCCCCTCAAGTGAAGGGGGGCCATCCAGGTCCTACCCAGTTGCTTTGGGCCTCCACAGTGGACGGGACTGGTTGACTCCCTGGAAAGAGGGTTCCCGCTCAGTGGGACAAGAACCAGGGCCTTCAACAAATTCAAGGTTCCCAATGGGGGTTTTGTAAGGTTTTGGGAAAGGTTCCCCCACCCAAGCCCCACTGCAGTTCATTTAGAACGGGGTTTGGTCTTTCCTCGGGACGAAGATTTACGAGGAGTTAAGGGGTAGTTGTGACCCATCCCAGATGGGTGGAACGGGTTGCTTGGGAGAAGGTGTAAAAGGGGGTGCTTTTAACGTCCGGGCCCCCTCCCCTGGCCCCTTTTTGGGAAAAAGTCCCCAATATTGTCAAGGGGAGCGACTCACTGCAACGGTGAACAAGGTGCCCACCCCCCAGGTGCTGACCCACCAAAAAGGGTCACTTCCCACGCACTGGACCTTGGGGGCGGGAAGTTAAGCCCCGCCCATCCCGTCGGCCCAGTAATGCTTTCAATGCCGGGGTTCAATCATATTGCAGCACCTCCCAGAGAGAAGAAGTGTGGTGGTGAGAAAGGCACACGACTCGAGGACTGATGAAATCCTCAAAACCCCCCTGGCGAAGCCCTTGGGCCCAGCGCCCCAAGTGTGCCAACTGCCAAAGAGGCACCAGCCGGGAACCCGGAGTGCCCGTGAGGGTTTTTAGGGGCACGGCAGGGGGGTTCGTCATCGGAACGACCGACGCCCCGACCCCACCCACCCTTGGAACTGCCCACAACAGTCAATGGGCCCAATCACGGTTCCGGATACGCAGGAGGGAATCCCACGATTTCCCCGCAGGGGCTCCAGGGGGGGCATCAGAGGGCGGGCACGGGTTTTGCAGCGCGCGGCAACTGGGGGCGCAGGGCGGGGGGCCAAGAAGGCAGAACATTGGGGAAAAACGCCAGCCGGGCACACCCCCAGGTCCCAGCTGGGCCCCAACATTCCTTGCCATACGGCCCGGCCTTTTCCCCAAGGCGGCCCCCCCGTGAGCGGCCAGCGACAGGAGGGGTTCCCCCGCCGGGGACTTGGAAGCCAGGCCCCCGGGCCCGGCCGGGTGCCCCAGTTTAAAGCGCGCGGTGTCGCAGCCCCCCAACATCCCCTGCCCCAGCCCCCGCCTCGAGGGCGCCCAGCTAAATGCCTGCAGAGGAGGGGTGAACCCTTTTTCCGGATCGACGAAAAAAAACCATCGGGGTATCTCGCGCTCCTCTGTCCCCCTCTGCCGTCGGAGAGGACGGGGGCGCTGAGGCAGCCTGTCTGGGATGCTGCATTGTCCTACGGCAGGAAAGACCAATGGAACTTAAGCCATACCCAAGAGCCCTTCAGTCGTGATGGGGAGGCCCCGGAGTCGCCAACAAGGACGACGGTCCCAGGCAGAGATGGAATCAGTGGCCCCTTGTGGCCCTTAAAGTACTCCAGGGGAAAACATTTGTGGGCTGCAGCGGAAAAATTACTTAGTGTTTAAAGCTGCAGTTCAGGTGAGGTTTGTGTTTTCCTTTTTCAGGAGCACTCCCCGTTTTGTAAATCAAGCGCCACGTATTCCGGGATTCTCTCCCTCCCCTTCAACCCCTGGAAGGGACGGGCAGGGGACGGCGATCAAAGTCGGCCCACTACCCCTCTTTTAAATCCCACTGACCCTCGACTGGGGGGAGGGGTAGGGTTCAACTGTCCCCCAACACCTGGCGGATGGCCCTCTCGTGGTTTAAATATTTACAGAAGCTCTCGGTACCCCTGAAAAACTCAGAGGTGACAGCACTGCCCCATGGGAGGTTTGTTGTGGGGGGGATGTCAATGCCCCCACCCAAATACTTTCTTCTGTCTCTCCTCCCAACGCACGGGGAGCCCCTTGGGCTGTGCGGGGGAGGTCCCTGAGTCGCCCTCCCATAATGGTGGCCAACCCTCATATGGTGGCCGCTTTGGATGCACACTCATCCTAGGCGGTTCTCCGACGGGGGGGGGGGGGGGGGAGAGGGGGGTCCCCCCCTCTCACCCGTGATCATTTGCAGTGGTCACTACCTTGATGGGCCGCGGGCCCCCTCCCCACACCTACCCCCCAATGGATCTAAAAAAGGCGACTGGATGCTTCCCGGGGTCATTTAGGTTGGGGGCGGAGTCTCCCCCTTCCCAAAAACCCAGAGAGGCCCAAAGCTTTCGGGGGCCTTCCAAGTCAGCTGAGGCGCAAAACCTAAGATTACAGGCGGAGGGTCATTAAAACGTGCTGGTGGTTTTTTAAGAGGACATAGGGGAAAAGAACCCCCGCATCAATGTTGTCGCAAGTGCACAGGGTTTCCCCCGGTTGGTCATGCGTTGCTCAGGGAAAGGGGGCGGCTGCACGCCATGTTCACACAGGGTCCGGCAGGTAAATGGTTTGGTGGTGTGTCCTTCACTATCCTCCCCCTTATCTGAGATTTGGACCAAGTTAGATTGGCCCCTGGGAGCGTCGCGTGTGGTCCCTTGCACCAGACCCCCCAACGGAGGCGAGCGTCTGGTGGACCTATTAAAACCCCAGAGGGCCATGGCTCAACTGCCCCCGGATTTAGGACCCCCCAAGCCACCCCCCTTCCTAGGGGGGTTTGGTGATCCAAGCAATGCCCGGCCCCGGGGATGTCAGGTGAAAACTTCACCCCAGGGGCTCCAGCAGCCTTCACATCCATCGAGACACTGCTCCGGGGGATGATGGTATGCCATGGGATGATCACTTGGGTTTGGCCCTTCTGGACATTCATGTTGGGAGTCTCAACCCCGATTGGCGAGCTGGAAACTCCCTGTCGTAGGAAGGGGGCTGCATCATCCGATTCTAAACCTGGGGATCCTGGCAGTGTGAGACCCCTCTCCCTCCCCCGTTGCTTTTGAAGGGTTGAAAGGTGGGGTTGGAGCGCCTGGGGAAGCTTGGCCCTCCTCATAACACCTCTATGGCTTCACCCGAGGAGTGGGCCTTTCGAAGCCTTACCACCTATGCCGGGATTGGTCGGAAGCCAAACCCACATTGTTTTTTTCTTGACCCCAAGAAAACTTTTTGGTAGCCCTGCACCTGCCTCCTCTACTCTTGGCCCGCAGGGATTAAAGGGGAGGTGTTTCTGGTTCGTTCCTATTCCCGGACAGGCGGGCCCCGGGTGCGCTTCCAGGGGCATGCCTCTTCTCTCAAAACCTGGCAAAGGCCCCCACAGGGTGGGGTGCTTAGCCCACCTGTTCAATGTACGATGCTTTAGTGGTGTGTTGCCTTTCTCCGAGGGACCCCTCCTCCCCGCTAGCGATGCCTGGCACTTGTATACTAGGAAGCGCCGGCTTTTGCAGCAGCCCGGGGACCCGATCTGTGGCTTCCACCTGCCGTCACTTGGGACTCAAAATTCGCGCAAAATCCAAAGCATGATCCTTTGCACCAAGGGGCCCAGTCAGAAGCTGCGGGCCCGGGCATCGACCTGGAGTGGGTTTACAGTTTAGGTACCTTGGGGATTACATTGACAGGCACCCACCCTTCCAGAAACATGGCGCCCCATTAAAGAGAGGGGTCTGCGAGGGTCGGGGGGGAGTGCCTCCAACCCAGGGGTTGGGGCCCGCCCGGGTCATGAAGTTGTTCTACATCCAGGCAATAGTTTCCCTCGTTGACTTGGGGCACTTGCTCTGGTTCACACCCAACCCCCAAACATCAAATCCCCCTGTGCATCCAGAAACAAGCTGTACGGGGCCCTGCGGGGCTCCCAGGTGGGGCCCAAAGCAGTGGCTTGAAACCCTTTTGGGGGCGCTACAGCCTTTGAAGAAGGATCCAACTGGTGCTGCCCCGGGGATTGCAAAGTTTCTTGATCCAGGGGTACAAACTGATGGAGATTTAGGGTCCCCCAGGGACGGTCATTCCACTGCATCCCGCCGCCGTGGGTGTGGCGGGGCAGTGCCAAAAGAAGCTTTGCCATGACATTGCTCCAGGGGGGGGGCTGCGACAGTGGGGCAACACCGGTGCCCCCCTTGGGACCAGAGCGTTTGCGGTGAGTGGACCCCTACCCCGACAGCAAGAGCATTGCACCCGGGACATTCGCACCAAACCCTTTCCCCCGGCTGCATTGTGGGTGCGGGAAGGCCCCGGGTGTGTGCCATATTACATGATGGCTCCAGGACCAGTGGCAGGCCGACACTGCTGGGAGTTCCACAGCAACCTGACAGCAGGTTGGCGCCCCCCAGACCATTGCACCACCTCCACCCAAAATCTTTGCCCTCCAAACAAGCTCTGCGGCATGCTTTGCAGACCATCAGCATCCCCCCCCAAACCACGTTGATTCCAAAGCAGCAATCAAGCGCTTATGCACAGGCCAAAGGGCAAATACACTTTTTCCCTCATCCGGGGGGCCCGAGCTTCTGGCCCCGGGTGCGGGGTACCATCAAAGGGGTCCCGAGCATGTGGGGATCCCTGGCAAAGGCTGCAATGAGGCTGCTAGGACTGCAACCCTCGAGGCCAGCCATGCTGCGATCTCCATCAGCCCCAGCCAGATTGCGCTGTTGGCTGTGGTGCGGCGAGGGGCCATTTTCCTGACCGGGGAGTCACGGAGCCTCTGTTGGTGTGTCAGGGCGACCCACAGGGTGCCCCCTCCAAAGTCTTCGGACACAGTCCAGGGAATGGGGTGCATATCCACCCCCTACGCTTAGGGTACCCCCCCACTGCGCGGATTGTTGAAGGGACGGAAAGGGGCTCTTTTCCCCTTTGGGCCCAAAGGGTTTTCCCAGCCCTTGGGGCCTCCTGTAGACTGCCCGGAGATGCCCCCTTTGCCGAGACACTTCCCAAGACCCCCGTGGGGCAGACCGAGGAATGAGGGAGCATTTTGTGTACTTTTGCTTCGGGCTTGGAAACCTTTCTTCCAGTCCTTGCAGTCATCCACCCCCCCGTGAAGTTGCTGCGAGGGGGTGCTTTTTGGGGCCCCCATTGCAGAACCACCATGTTGGGCACACTAACGTTTTTGGGGCTCGGCAAGGCCCGGGAGGTCCCCCCCCCTTCCCGTGAAGACCTGCCCCAAAGGTGCAAGTAAGATAAATGTCCTTCCTACCCGGGGAGCCCAATGCCCGGGGCCCCCAAAATGGAAAAGACCCGGGGGGGATTACCGGGGAAATCAATAGAAAAGAATAGAACAGAATTCTTTTCTTCTGACAGTATCCCCCCATTCCTATTCAATTTTCCCCCTCCATTCGCCCACCTCCTCTCCAAGCATCACAAAATCTTCCCCCACACCCCTTTTGTGCATTTAAACCCCCCTCAAATTCCGAAACCTCTGTAACGCCCGGGAATCTCCCAGTCAACACCACCATAACACCTCTTAAAATTTTTTGTTTTGCCACCCAAGTGGTAGTTTTTTGTGCCCCCCAATCCCTCCTGTGGACGGGAGCCGAAGCATATGGATCACAAAAGGCCTAGGAATAGGCCCCCAAAAAGGGTTACAGGAAAAATAGGTTTATATCTACATATCTATATTCACTTATTGTTACAAGCAAATTTAGGAAATTTGCTTGTTATCTGGTATTTATTTTCATTAATAAGATATCTTGAATTCCACTAGGTTTATTTAGTCTGTCTCTGTTTTCCCCAAATAAGGGCAATTAAGACATAGTGTTCAAGAGAGTGACCATAGGCCTGATACATAATTTACTTTAGTTTGATTTCATCTGTGTGTCTCCAAACTCCCAGAAGTATTGTAACCAACCCTAAGCCTGGCCCTACAACATCAGTCAGTTGTTCACATTGCAAGTTGTCCATAAAATATTATCTCGTCATGTTATCATGGGGGTTATAGTTTTACTCGGCTTCTAACTGCATTCCTAAACATTCTTCTTATTTACTTTCTCCAATATTATTCTAATGCTAGACCAGTTTCCAAAGTTATATTCTCGTTCTCCTTCTGGATATTTTTCTTGGTAAATATCAACTTTATCATGAAGGAGAAACCCAAATGTGTGGGGGACCCAATAGAATTGTACTTTAAATTTTCCCTTTGCCCCAAATTTTTGAGTATCTTTTCCGGGGTTTCCCCCAATAGATGTTGTTGGAGTCATTTATGACCCAAAGGCCTTCAATGTGACATGAATCGTAATGATGTGAGTAAGCTCAGTTCTAGGTTAGTTTTAGCCCCTTTAGGTTGAAACAATTCAGTTTGCAGTGTAGACGCCCGGTTAATTTTCACCCCTAACTAACAAATTTATTATCGTTCTTAACTAGGGGGTGGCCCAAGAGCAGATGACCCCTCCCAAAAGACCCTTTTTAGATCCATCAGTGTATAAACTTGTGATAATTATTCTACAGCTAGGCAAAAAAATTTTTTTCTTGAGAGTTGCTCTAAAAAGAGTTTTTAAGGAAGGGATTATGCAATGAGTTCTTGGGAGGGACTTGTAGGATGTGATATTAAATGAACACATTTTCCCAGGGAGGGGTGAAAATGCTCTTGTTCCCCACGTGTACAGTTTTCAGGTTATAAAATTTAAATTGCAATTGCCGTTTTCACAACCCATTTAACTGTGTGTATTTCTCCAGACACTTGGTAAGATTCACTGTGACAGTGTTGGTTCTTTTCTAAAACATTCTAATCCCGGTACAGTGTTAATTTCAACAATCTATCATGTTCTAGAAATCCCAAAGCTTTCCTAGTTAAGAACTTTTTAGATCTGGGACAGCCAGAATAGCCTGAGAGCTTATTTTGCATTAATCCAAGGGTGGAGGGAACTTTTCAGCTAATATCAACAGGGGGAGCGCAAATAAAATTAAAGGGCCCTAACATAGGTAGTAATCATTCTCCGATTCTACTTAACATAGTTGGGATTGTAGCAGCAACGCTTTAGACTTTACCCTAGTTGCATTTTTGTTTAGTTGGGGTTAGGGGATTTGTTAAAGGGTACACTCCCCCAAGTTCTGTAAGTTTTAAATAGTAATGATTTCACCCTGCAAAAGATGGGTGGGGGATGTCATTTGCTTGTTAATATCTTTGTTTTGAAAAAGTATTATGGGGCCTAGTCGTTTACAAATTGCTTGAACTTCTTTAAAGAATGGTATTCATTTTTATCCCCTGTTGTTGGATCATGATATATCAGCTTTGTTAAGCTATTGTTTAGGTGAGGCAGGTAGGCATTTGGGAGAGCATTAACGAAATTAAATAGCATGGGATAAGAATCCTCCTGCGGTGTACCTAAGACATTTTTTAGATCCTTTGAACCCCCTTGGTAAAGGGACGAGGATTCTTTTGACAGGATCCTATTTCCAGCGAGTAAGTACCACCAATATTCTTTTTTGGCTAGTTCATGAGTAAATGTTTGTTTGAATATCAAATGAAATTTTTAGTAAAGAAAAGGGGTTTTTAAAGTAGAGAGGTGTGTGCATGAGAAAGGTGGAAAACGTTCTGCCCCTTTTACCTTTCAGAACCATAGAGGTAGGGGGAAAGTTGATGTTGATTTGTGTACAATTGTTAAGTATTCTTTCAAAATTTTTGCAAAGACAATAGTTAAGGAGATCGGCCAAAATTTTAAGGCTGTTGGGGCTTGGGGGATAGGACAATGGTAGGCCCGGAAGTGGGAAAGAACCCCCTAAATGTACTGAGATTATACGTCCCAACAAGGGTTATCGGCCGTGCCTTGATTTCTGAGAATATCATAGGTTATACCATCTCCAGGAGCAGTTGATCGCCCTTTTGGGTTAATGCATTATCAAATTTACTGGTTTTAAAGAGGAACCCCTCTCATCATATTTTGGCTCAAAAAAATTAATCGTTTAAACTTTTCTTCGAAGTATCTCAAAATTTTTTTAAATATAGATGGAAGGCTTTCATGCCGGATGTTTGGCCCAGTCATTTTGAGGTCATTTGCTTTTTCAAGGGAAAGGGATGAGCAAACATTGCCGTCTTTTTCCGGGTTTTTTTATTTTACCTTTCAACCCAAAAATCAAAGGGGGGGGACCTTTTTAACCCACTAAAAAACTGTTCCATTCTGTTCCCTAAGTTCTTCCTTTTATTCCTTGATTTGTTAGTGCATTTTGGAACGTCTGAGCAGGTCGGGGGTTTTTAATTCAGGTTTTTTTCCAAATCCTCCTAGCTGCAGTTTTAGATTGCGCGTGTGGATCATTATGTATTTACATTGGTTTTTTTGTTTTTTATAGTGGAGGGTCTTTGTTTCCTATTCCTGCCCACTTGATCTGTGGAACACTCTCAATAGTGGTTTTTAAATCATCATTAAATTTTTGTGTGCCAGTGGGCTGTAATTCTTTTCCATTGACCCAAGGGTTAAAAAAAGTTGTCTCTGTGTTCTGGTTTGGATAAGTTTCTCCTTCTGTTTTTAGCTCCTTGTTGTGGAGTGTGATAAAGATTGACAGTTGTTGTCTTGGGAAGGTCAGTAAAAGATCATCAATATGACAGGGGTCATGCATCGTATATGATGTATTAAACCCAAAGACACGTTAGTATGCCACCTATATGTGAGTGGTCAGAGTGCCCAAAAATTCGAAAATTATCTGTCTTCAGCAATCTCTGTTTAGTTCCTTGGTGTTTGTAATGCCCCCAATATTCTTATGTTGGTTAAATCTCCAAGAATGATGGTAGGTTCACTTTTGATGGATTGGGTAAAGCTCAGGTCGAAGTGGTTCGCGGGGGATAGAGATAAAAATTTTTTAGGGAAAAAAATCCCCTGCAAATATTTGCCCTGATACGTTTTTAATGACTTGAAAGGGAAAAGGAGTAAATGTGGCAAGCTCTTTTGACATACATAAAAAATTTTTGGTTGCCCCTTAGGTTTTAAGCTGTACCCAGGCAATTTTGGTGGAGGTGCTCCATCTTTCAATCTACTTTCCCTGCAAACAGATGACACCCAATATTCTTGGTTGCATAATATGATGAAAGCAGGAACCGTTTCCCTGAGGAAGCAATGTTCCATGAAAGATTTGTAATGTATCCATTGTAGTGATTTATTACAATTTTCTTGTAAAGAGGGTTTAAAACTATTATGCTTTGACTGCAGTGTGCAGACACTTAGAGCAAATGCAATTTTGTATCTTTCTTCAGAACCTTTATTTTTAGCTTTTTTCGGCATTTTGGCGCCGTTAAAAGGAATTTTAAAAGGCAAGAGTTATGGGCTTTTTCTCAAAAATTTGCTGGAAGCTAAACGGAGATTGCTGCACTTTTGACATTTCACCATGCTCAAGGATCACCCGATTACATTTATTTTTTAAAATTTGTCAGGATTGTTAAAGATGCTCAATTTTTTTCTGGAAATTGTTATAATTGAAAAAGGTCAGGCAAACCCAATCCCTCTCCGGAGGATGGCATTTTGGGTTAGTGTTCCCTTTACACTATCCCCTTTAACAGGTCCAGGTTTAAAATTAGTGTTCTCTGTTTCTCATTCTTTGATCCTGTGCATTGACTCATCCCCAATTTTCCCGGGAGGTTCCTGTGTGGTGTCGTTGACTGTTGAGTTGTGTGTTTGGGAGAAATGACAAATCACCCCCAAATTTCGGGTGTACCCATGGTATCTGTAGTGGCAGACCAGTATTTCCCCAATGTGCAGCGGGATGGCTAGCTCTCCCCGCTGGTGTGTTTGAGGGATTCTGGTATCACGAATTGTTTGCGTGGGTGGGGTTCTTGCCAACTTTTTCAGGGTTTAGTCTCAGATTGGCTGTGGTAGATGGTGGCCCCCTCCTCGTTACCATTAAAAGGGTGTTATCAGGTTTACCCCGAAGGTTTTTTGGGTTCGACTGCAGTCCTTTTGGGGAAAAAGTAACCCCAACTTCTTTACGTTATACATTTAAATTTTTGGTGTCGGGCCCCCCTGTGCATTCTCTTGGAATGTTTCCCCGCCATTACCCCCACCAAAATGTAGTTTCCCAGTTACGGCAAAATGGCCATGTGCTGGCATTTGAACACCCAAGTTTTGGGGGTAGGTTTCACTTCGATGTTTGGAAAAGTAAAACATGCACCCGTATTCCGGGGGAGGGGCACAGGACCCCCCAATGGCAATAATTTGGGATTTTTTTTTAAATCTTTTGGCTTTTTGATATGCTCATTTTGAGTCAGTGGGATGGGTCCAGCAGAGGGGTATCCAAAGATTTTGATACTGACCCATTTTTTAAAGTGGGGGTGTTGATTGAGGTGGAGCAGCTTAATATCCCCCTAAGGTGTATAAGTAGATCATTGATCAGCTCTTCTTTGTTCCACAAAAAACAAAATTGTGTGTGTTTTCCTAAATTTGGTCCCTTTGGGTTTGGATGCTTGTTTAAGCTTCCTTGCCATGCCCCAAATTTGCAGGCAGCGGGGTGTTGTCAGGGAAATTTAGCTTAACACATTCTTCTTTGAAGAAAAATTCTTGCAGCCCCTGTGCCAAGGACGTTTAGTTCCATTGGTACGAGTCAATTTTGGGTTGATTGTCGACGCTTGCCCTTTTTCACTTTTTCTCTTTTTTTTCTTTAAAAGGCTGGAAAACTATCTCATTTCCTCATGCAGAAATAGGTTCCTCTATGACAGTTGCCTGTTTTCCCAAGATGTATTGGTGTTCCCTTATAGTTATGCAAGAGCAAATATTCACTACAAAAATCAGAAGTCCAAAATAGATCACAAGACAAAGTGCTCAAGTTAAAAAAACACCTCCAAACCCTACTCAACCCCGACCACCCCCCACTAATACGAACACACCCCACAAAAAAACCCCTCAGAGACCCCTTTTTAGGGTTTTTAATAATATGGTACATATAATTATATAAAAGGGGGGGTAAGGCGAGGTCTTCACCATATCACAATTACAAAGATGAACGAGAGAGAGGAGAGAGAGAGAGGGAAAAGAGAGAAAGTAGGTTTAAAATTGGCATTAAATTGAATTCTGACTAATCACATTAAACATGAGGTTCAAAAGTTTTCCACTTTAGATGTCAGGTACTGCCCCCTAATGTACCCCACTGAAAAATAATATAGCAGGGCATCCAATGAATGTGAAGACAACCTTTTTATCCCAACCCTAGATTGTAAACAGAAAATTTCTAAAAAAAAAAAAAAAAAAAAAAAAAAAAAAAAAAAAAAAAAAAAAAAAAAAATAGGGGGTTTCAATGACAATGGATAAAACACTCTGGTTGACTTCCTTTGGGCCCTCCCGGGTAACTCACATTTATGTTATACATGTATGCAAGCATAAATGTGCAGTTGTAGTTGAAACAGTACCTAAAAAAATCTCATTACAACCCCATTCTATGTATGAAAGTGTTACCCCGTAACCCGTGTACACTTTATACTTAGAAAAACACTTTTGTTGATGTAAAAATAGGTGAGAGTGGTACACGCTGGTGTAAAAAACCACTAAATTTTAGGTCAACATAGGCCCAAACTTCTGGGTACCCGCGTTTTAAAGTGTTTTTTATGGTAGGCCGGGCTGCAGCATTAAATTGGGGTATCAGAGTTAAAATACAATCCCGTTGATCAAATAGTCTAAAACAATTTTCCAAAGTATAATAGAAGTTAAGATTGCAAATTTTTATATTCAATTTTTTAATAGGCGCAAAACCACTAGATGCGATGGCAAGGAAAAAAGTGTTAACAGGCTGACTCTTTCTTAACACAGTTGAAAGGTAACCATTACTCAAGTAAGAAAGTATTATGAAAATGAACATTAGGAGGAGTAAACTTTTTTACAGTAAAAATACAAAAACATAATTCACACCACACAAGTGAAACCCGCAATTTGAAATATTACTGGGGAATTTTGCAGTAAAGTTTCTTGAACGAGAAAATGTATTTGAAAAAACCGAATGACACTAGGCAAAAAAACTTAATTAGTAACCGTATTTAATAGTTCAGTTACCTGAGCGGATTTTTGATTTTTCAAAGTAAGGAGTAATAACTGAAGTAAAATCTGAGCCTTTTAAAGTCTTAATAAGGTTACAAATGACAATTAATGTTGGGGAAGCAGCCCTAACACTTCTACACAGTTGACGTGAAAGTTCATGTGTAAAGCCCAAACACCACAAATTTCTTGTTTATAAGTGAACCTTGGGATTTTCCCCCTCAAAATGTGCATGCAATGTGTCAAAAATTTTTCTCAAGCCCCTACAGGAAACATGGTATGCCCGCAACACTGCAGAAAAGTATACAGGACATCTGGGCCCTAGGAAGCTATTACTGCAGGCTGCCTTAGCTTTTGGGTAGCTTTTAGTGCTGCCCCCAAGCTTGCTTTACTGTGCTCACCAATCCGCGCCAACCCCCCCGGGCACCCGTTTCAGCAGGCAGGCAGGCAGGACACAGGAGACACCGCAATAAAAATAAACCCCCACATAAAAGGGGAAGCTTTTCGCGACGTTTCGGTCGCTTGGGCCCTTGAAAGTCAAAGGGGTATCGTTCAGTCACGGTATTTGCTTTTTTTTTTTTTTTGAACCCCGCAAGAGAGCGGGTCGGCACAGAGGGGCCGGGCCTCAAACACCCCTGTGGTCTGGGAAAAAAAAAAAAAAAACCCCCTCTAACACAAGCAAATAGAGGCGAACGGTGAGTTCCAAAAGAGGAAGGAGAAGGGAAAAGGAAAAGGGTATTCACCCCCGCTAGCACAGGAAAATGGGTTTTAGTGGCCGCAGGGTCGCATGCAATTTTCAAAGGGCATTCACTGGGCCCCCCGTGTCTTTAGAGTTACCAACCCTTTCTACTTGTTAACTCCAAAAACCCGCAGCCTTAACAATCTGCACTGTGTCTTGGAATGACACAAATTTTCATAATAAGAACTGTTCTCACAACCGAAGGTCGGGCCGGAAAAAAATGTAGAAAGTTCAAAGGATTTGGGATTCAGAACAGATGTAGCCTTGGCCCTTATGGCTGGTTGGGCGCTGTTTGGCCCGGATCAGCTAAAATCGCCCTTATCCCCTATGTAGATAAAGGGGACGAGTTAAGGGATACGGTGAATAGGAAAATGAGGAAGGGAAATTTACCTCCTTTGACACACGCGTATGGGTGTAAGTGGCATGCGGGCTTATGGCCCTTTTTGGTCACCAGCAGGGCCCGACATTCCTCACTCTTTTAAGCCTACGTAGGTATGATGGGAGCACATGTCTAAGTAGGTAAACCATCATGCCAAAAAGTTACAACAAAACTGCACACTTGCGGAATACTATTCGAGTACCGGGGGGCAAACAAAAAACACTTAACTGCACGTCGTTGATAGAGGCGAACGGTGGTTTAAAGGACGAGAGTTGGGGATAAGGAGAAAGCAGAGGGAACGAGGGAAGCACTTCGCCTTTTTTTCCATGTCAATATGGGCGAAAAATCTCAGGCAGGTGTGCAGTGCCCCGCTCAAGGCAAGGTGAGGCGACTTTTCAAAGTTACCACACTGCAATACCGAAGAGATTGTTACTCACTCAAGCTTGCAAAAAAATTTTATCCCCGTGTCTTGGAGTGAAGGAGAAAATTTTTAGGGTGTGGACACTGGGTTACCAACTCATTAGGACTGACATCGTTTATTCCCCAGGTTGGCAAGCGAGAGTTGTGAGCATTTTGGAGGCCGAGTAGCAGTGGCTAGCAAAAATTGTCTACACTTTTGTTGATGAGGCGAAAAAAGGTGAGGTCAAATGAAAGGCAGAGGGGAAAGCAGAGGCCCGTGGGGCCCCCTTTGCAAAAAAGGGGAAAAAAATTCCAGTTGTTTGCTGGGGTAAAACCCTTTTGTCACAGCTGCCATAATTTCTCAAACACTGAAGTTTTGTTTTTCCCAAACGTTAGGGGGTTTTAATGATGACTTATCAGGGTTTGGGAAGGAAATGGGTGGGCCCTGTAAATTTTGTAGGGCCAGACCCCCGAACACGTCTACTCCCTAAACCCAAATCAGCGGGGAACTAAACCCCCGGGCAAGGGCAGAAAAATTTGGGCTTTTTTTTATTTACTGATAAAATTTCCCTTTGAGACAGTGGAACCCCTTTCCTACTGTGTGGGAAAAAGCTCACATTTAGAACCTTTCACTTGACGCGGCCCACCTTTTAAAAAACGTTTTTGGCGATCCAGTCTCCGAATACCCCCTTTTAAACAAAACGAAATGCATGACCCCCCTACCTAAATCCCCTCCCCCCCAATCCGTAACATTAAAACCTCGGAAAAGGCCCCCTAAAACCCTAAAAAAAAAACCTCCCTCTCGGTTCGCATCCTTGGGGACGATAAATGAAATTTCCAAAATTTCCCCCCCCAAAAATTTCCGTGACGCTGGCAGTGATTTTAAAATGGGTTCCCAACACGCCCCAAAAAAAAACGCTTTTTTTACACGCAGGCCCCTTTTCCGCCCGGTTTTCCGTAACCCCCAGGAAGGCCCCCGTACCCCACCCCACCCCCCCATAAACCCCTTAAAAAACCCCCCCCTCCTTTTTCCCCCTATTGTTTGCAAAAAAAAGGGGGGGTGGGCCTCTTTAAAAACCCATGCTACACACCTTTCATTTCTATTGGGAAAGCCCAGGGCCAAAAATTTTATTCAGGAATCAACTTTTTACCTAAAGATTTAAAATTGTGCTTGTAAAATACAACATGGGGGTACAAAAATTTTTTTTTAAAAAAACCCCCAAAAATCTTACGTTTTTAAAACAGCCCGTAACCCTTTATATTTAAAGGAAAGGGACACTTAAAACATTTCATTGGAATTTTTCCCCCTTTGGGGTTACCTTGACTTTTTTTGGTTCCTTGTGTCTGTCCCCACTTTTCCCCCACCCCCCCCCTGTTTTTCGTTCCCCCTTGACATGCTGAACCATGTAGTTTTCCCCTTGTCTTTTACGATTTAACATCGCCCGCTTTTTTTTCCCCGCCTTTACCCTGGTGTCAAAACATCTTAAAGATTTTCGGGTTATCACCGCCACTCTCTTACGAGAACTGCGGCCAGTATCCATCTCATCTTCAGAACTGTTATTTCTATGAACTTCCACGACCACAACCTGATGTTCAGCAATATGCCCGGCGGATGCCCCGTCCTTCTCCTTCACACTTACATCCTCTAAACCACCGTGAAGCCCCTCAGATGTGGAAGCATCCAATAAAAACATTCAGAACTTCTTGAATAGATTCCCTCCACGTCAACCTGAGTATGAACGAGGTCTTCCTCTGTCGTCGCCGATACCACGCCCACGTCCTCCACTGCACCAGGGAGGGTTAGACATATCGGCGAGTCTTCAACCTCACCCTCTACCTCCTCAACTCCATGATTTACGAGGCGATAAAATGTTGTTGTGTAGCAGCAGCATATTGATCGCTGCTCCGTTGAAACATCAAACGGCTTACTTCCGTCGTTTTATCACGTCTTGTAGGGCATTGCACCGCCATATGGTCATACATCCCACAAAGCCTGCACGTACGCCTTTGTCCTGAGTACGTAACGTACACTTGCGTACGAAAGTCCTCCATAACCACATACGACGGAATAGGGTGCTTGAGGGACATTTTCAGGGAGAAAGACCCCTCCAGCATACCAACTAGAGGACCATCATGCCACCGTCCCATAGTTGCCATATGAACCGTGCCATAGCGTGCAAAAAATTCCTCAAATCACTCTCGTGCCACCTCAAAAGGACGTTTCGTACCTTGATCCAGGTGTAAAAATGGGAGACGTCCGTGAAGGCGACAGTGACACCAGGATTAACGGTTTTGATCACATCCTGATAAGTGGCAACCATATTTTCGTAAGTACTATTTTGTCTGAATTTGACAAAAAGCCTCGAATTGCCGTTCAAAGAGACACCATAAAGATCTTCATTATTTATACCATATGTATCTGGAGTATCGATGTAGAGCGTAGACCTGTATTCTGATGCTTGATCGACCTGTCACCATTGAAGGCTAGAGCGAACGTGATTAGACTCGCCTAATGTGCTTACCTTCCGCTGTTGATGTAGTGCACTCATGAGGAAGGAAAACTGCGCGCAATCAACAGAGTCAGGAGCTACTGCGCAGCCTGTCCGCACAGCCCAAGAGCGATACGAACAATGTGGGAGGTGATGAGGGAAAGTGTGGGTGGGGGGGGGTTTGGCCAGGATCCATTACAGATTGCAACTGATGTATACAGGAGTTGAGTTGCATGAGTGTGAAACTGTGTTGAGGGCTCTGGCGTGGGATCAAGAGCCAGCAAAGGTTAAAATAGGTAGGTTGTGTAGATTGTTAGCCGGGAGGGTTGTAGCGCCTGTAGAGGGAATTTTCCCCATGTATGCATTTGGAAGTATATGGAATAGGTTGAGTAGGATGAGGTTGCAACCTTGTTTTCGGGATGTAATGTATCGTTTCTGCACGGCATTTTTACCGTCGGGTGTGGTTCTACAGGATAGACGGGACGTTGACAGGGGGGGGTGTGCGGGATATGTGGTGGGGAGGAGTCGGCTTTTCATGAAGTATATTTTGTGACGGACTGAGGAGTGGCCAATGGGTGGTTGAATAGGGTGTTAGGTGATATATAGGATAGGAGGTTCAAGGAATTTCTTGTATGGAGAGCATTAAGTCTTTGACATGGGGGAGTTGAGAGGTAAAGGTTGTAATCAGATCCGGTGGGGTAACATTATGGCAGAATTATATATATATAGTGTGGAGATTGTTGGGGAGAAACAGGGTCATTGTGGTGCAAGAGGAGGTCGTTAGAAGTAACGTTATCTATAAAACTGCATGTAGACAATAAGAAATTTATGGGAGGAGGTGGGTGAGGATTTTTCAGAGGGATATAGGGCAACTTAACGTACAGGTTTTATACTAGAACTTGTAATATACAAGGCGAGGGGGTGGGTACGATTGGAAAGTGTGTTTGCTGGGGCAGGGAAGTCATGGCAGTGAAAACAGGGTCGCCTCCATGGTAATGGATGACAACAAATGTTTGCGTGTGAGTTGGCATGAGTGATGCGTGAGTGAATATGTAGGACAAGCGTGCTGCACCGTGGGAGCTGGGCCGTTTTTTTTGTGTCTTGGATTTTCACTATTCTATGTACATAGTAGTCCTTAAGTCGTATTATTATGTTGTTATCTATGTACACAGCAGTCTTAAGTCTTATTAATATGCTGTTATCTATGTTCCTAGCAGTCTTAAGTCATATTTTATGTTGTTTTCTATGTACTAGCAGTCTTAAGTCATATTATGTTGTTAACTCCATGCACATAGCAGTCTTAAGTCATATTATTATGTTGTTATCTAGTACATAGCAGTTTAAGTCAATATTATTATGTTGTTATCTACGTACATAGCAGTCTTAAGACATATTATTAGTTGTTTATCTATGACATAGCAGTCTTATGTCAATTATTATGTGTTATCTATGTACATAGCAGTCCTAGTCCATATTATTTATGTTGTTATCTATGTTACATAGCAGTCTTAAGTCATATTATTATGTTGTTATCTATGTACATAGCAAGTCTTAAGTCCATTATTATTATGTTTTTATCTTGTAACATAGCAGTCCTTAAGTCATATTATTATGTTGTTATCTTATGTACATAGCAGTCTTAAGTCATATTATTATGTTGTTATATATGTAAATAAGCAGTCTTAAGTCATATTATTTGTTGTTATCTATGTACATAGCAGTTCTTAAGGCATATTATTATGTTGTTATCTATGGTACATTTGCAGTCTTAAGTCATATTTTATGTTGTTATCTATGTACATAGCAGTCTTAAAGTCATATTATTATGTTGTTATCTATTTACATAAGCAGTCTTTAAGCTCATAATTATTATGTTGTTATCTATGTAAATAAGCAGTCTTTAAGTCATAAATTTTATGTGTGTTATCTATGTACATAGCAGTTCTTAAGTCATTATTATATGTTGTTATCTATGTTCATAGCAGTCTTAAGTCATATTATTATGTTGTTATCTCTTTACATAAGCAGTCTTAAGTCCATATTATTATGTTGTGCTCCTATGTACATTAGCAGTCTTAGTTTTATTATGTTGTTATCTATGCTACATAGCAGTCTTAAGTCTTATTATTATGTTGTTATCTATGTACATAGCAGTCTTACGTCATATGATGTGAGTTGTGTTTAGTGCAGTTGTCACAAAATTTTGTTTTGTTTTATCGTGTGTTAGGGAAGTATGTGGGAAATTTTATGCTTGTAGCCGTACATGGCTGGGGTTTATACTTTATACCTTTGTATTCTCTGATGTTTTTCATAATATAAGTTTTATTTAAATACATATGTTGCATGACTAGGGTATACTGCTAAGATTGTACATAAGTTGCCTTTGGAGTTGACATTCATTGTTGCAACCTTAATTAGAAAAAATAACTTTTGGCGGGTTTTTCTTTCACCAGGTTGAGGTGTCATTGTGTAAGTAAAGACATGTATCCCATTTTAATTGTTATTAATATTTTTGTGTCCAAGATGTTACTGCATCACTCATGTAGGTGTAATTCCTATGTATCCTTTAATGTTAAGTTAGATACAATTCAGGTTGGTTGATGGTGTATATTTGGCGGGAGGGGGGGGGTGGATATTGTGACAAAAGTTTCGCCGTACACTGGTATATAACTCTGGTATCAATGGGTGTATTTGGTGTGTGGTATTAGGGTGTCAAAGGTATTTATAAACTCTGGTTTAACTTGGGTGTTATATGGTGTGTGGTATTTAGGGTTTCACAGGTATATAACTTTGGTTTAACTGGGTGTATTATGGTGTGTGGGATTAGGGTTGGTCACAGGTTATAACTCTGGTTATACAGGGATGTTTCTTGGTGAGTGGTATTAGGGTTGTCACAGGTATATAACTCTGGTATAACTGGGTGTATATGGTGTGTGGTATTAGGGTGTCACAGGTATATAACTCTGGTATAACTGGGTGTATATGGTGTGTGGTATTAGGGTGTCACAGGTATATAACTCTGGTATAAATGGGTGTATATGGTGTGTGGTATTAGGGTGTCACAGGTATATAACTCTGGTATAACTGGGTGTATATGGTGTGTGGTATTAGGGTGTCACAACACTTTTGTCTGTTGTAATCATTTTTGTAAGTGTGAATTGGGAATTTGTTAACTCATTTTGTGTACCTTTTAATATAATTTCCACCTTCTATTGTAATGTTTTAAATAAAATAAAAAAAAAAAAGGGCTGGGCATGGTGTCGATCCTGGCATTGTGTAATAGAAGTTCTTGTTAATATCAGTATAGTTTTTAATTTTATTATACTCACATCATTGTATTTGTTCTATGTTTAAATAAAAAAAAAAGTCACAGTGTATTATTAGTTAGTTAGTTAAAGATTAGACGGTAT
>NC_069480.1:92924-115973 GCF_026875155.1 Cherax quadricarinatus
TGAGGTGGGTGCTTCGCGCCTCTGCTGACAATATAGCAGTGGTGTGAGGTGGTGCTGTCGCGCCTCTGCTGACAATATAGCAGTGGTGTGAGGTGGTGCTGTCGCGCCTCTGCTGACAATATAGCAGTGGTGTGAGGTGGTGCTGTCGCGCCTCTGCTGACAATATAGCAGTGGTGTGAGGTGGTGCTGTCGCGCCTCGCTGACAATATAGCAGTGGTGTGAGGTGGTGCTTTTCGCGCCTCTGCTGACAATATAGCAGTGGTGTGAGGTGGTGCTGTTGCGCCTCTGCTGACAATATAGCAGTGGTGTGAGGTGGTGCTGTCGCGCCTCTGCTGACAATATAGCAGTGGTGTGAGGTGGTGCTGTCGTGCCTCTGCTGACAATATAGCAGTGGTGTGAGGTGGTGCTGTCGCGCCTCTGCTGACAATATAGCAGTGGTGTGAGGTGGTGCTGTCGCGCCCCTGGACAATATAGCAGTGGTGTGAGGTGGTGCTGTCGCACCTTGCTGACAATATAGCGTGGTGTGAGGTGGTGCTGTCGCGCCTCTGCTGACAATATAGCAGTGGTGTGAGGTGGTGCTGTCGCACCTCTGCTGACAATATAGCAGTGGTGTGAGGTGGTGCTGTCGCGCCTCTGCTGACAATATAGCAGTGGTGTGAGGTGGTGCGTCGCCCCTCTTGGACAATATGCAGTGGTGTGAGGTGGAGCTGTCGTTTCCTCTTTCTGACAATATAGCAGTGGTGTGAGGGGGTGCTATCGTGCCTCTGCTGACAATATAGCAGTGGTGTGAGGTGGTGCTGTCGTGCCCTGCTGACAATATAGCAGTGGTGTGAGGTGGTGCTGCCGGGGCCCCCTGCTGACAATATAGCAGTGGTGTGAGGTGGTGCTATCGTGCCTCTGCTGACAATATAGCAGTGGTGTGAGGTGGTGCTGTCGTGCCTCTGCCCGACAATTTTAGCGTGGTGTGAGGTGTGCTGTCGCGCCTCTGCTGCAATATAGCGTGGTGTGAGGTGGTGCTGTCTGCCTCTGTGACAATATAGCAGTGGTGTGGGTGGTGCTGTCGTGCCTCGCTGACAATTTTAGCAGTGGTGTGAGGTGTGCTGTCGCGCTCTGCTGACAATATAGCAGTGGTGTTTAGGGGGGTGCTGTCGCGCCCCTGCTGACAATATAGCATGGTGTGGAGTGGTGCTGTCGCGCCTCTGCTGACCCAAAATTAGCAGTGGTGTGAGGTGGTGCTGTCGCGCCTCTGCTGACAAATTTTAGCAGTGGTGTGAGGTGGTGCTGTCGCGCCTCTGCTGACAATATAGCAGTGGGTTGAGGTGGTGGCTGTCGTGCCTCTGCTGACAATATAGCAGTGGTGTGAGGTGGTGCTGTCGCGCCTCTGCTGACAATATAGCAGTGGTGTGAGGTGGTGCTGTCGCCCCCCTGCTGACAATATAGCAGTGGTGTGAGGTGGTGCTGTCGTGCCTCTGCTGACAATATAGCAGTGGTGTGAGGTGGTGCTGTCGTTGCCTCTGCTGACAATATAGCAGTGGTGTGAGGTGGTGCTGTCGCGCCTCTGCTGACAAAATAGCAGTGGTGTGAGGTGGTGCTGTCGCGCCCCTGCTGACAATATAGCAGTGGTGTGAGGTGGTGCTGTCGTGCCTCTGCTGACAATATAGCAGTGGTGTGTGGGGGTGCTTTTGCACCTCTGCTGAAAATATAGCAGTGGTGTGTTTGTGGTGCTGTGGGCCCCTCTGCGGGCAATATAGAAAGTGGGGTGGGGGTTGGTTCTGTGGGCGCCTCTGCTGACAAATAGCAGTGGTGTGGGGGTGGTGTGTCGGGCCTCTGCTGAAATTAGAAAGTGGTGTGGGGTTTGGTGCTATGGGGCCCTCTGTGACAATATAGCAGGGGTTTGTGGGGGGGTTGGTGGTGTCGCCCCTCTGTGACAATATGCAGGGGTTTGGGGAGGTGGTGTTTGTCGTCCCTCTGCTGACAATATAGGTTTTACTGCTGTTGTAAAACATGGCGGTTATTTTAAAATTTTTTTTTTTTATATTTTTTTTTAAAACCAATCCAGTTTAAAAAAAAATTAAAGAAACGTATGGATCTAAATTTTAAAAAAAATTAAAAAAAAAAAAAAAAACGGATTGCCCCCAATTGTGGCAAGTTATTGCTCCCCGAACATAAAAACAAGAACTTCGGCAAAAAAACTTAAAAAAAAAACATTACATGTCACAGGGTCTTTAAACGAAAAATTATATACACTTTTAATTTTTGAAAAACCTTAAAATTATATAAGTTGTAAATATAACATGACATCTGAAAAAGGCTCAATACCTTAAACCCATAAAATTTTTACAAAAAAAAGTTATAATTTAAAATTCCCATCCCTTCGCTTTAAAATAAAAAAAAACCCAAAAACCAAAATTTCATATCTTACTAAAAAATTCTACAAAAGTATCCCTAAAAAATACGGGCTTTAATAAAACCCAACATACAAACATACGGGAAAAAAGAATACAACTTAGAACACAAAAACAGAAGCCCCTATACTGTTAAAATAAACCATCGTTACCTTTCCTAACCTTCTGGGGTTTGGGGGGTAGGTCCCTAAACCCCCGGACCCTTTAGCTAAAATACTGTCATTCCCATTTGCCCCTTTGGGGGGGGGGAGGGACAGACCGAGGGCCAAGCTTGTGGTTTAGGCCTGGGGACAGTTGGCCCCCAAAGATGAGGGGGTACTTTTTCCCTCCCCCCAATGGGGATTAG
Source organism: Cherax quadricarinatus (assembly GCF_026875155.1). Classification (NCBI taxonomy): domain Eukaryota; kingdom Metazoa; phylum Arthropoda; class Malacostraca; order Decapoda; family Parastacidae; genus Cherax; species Cherax quadricarinatus. The sequence continues at coordinate 95,676 of NC_069480.1, forward strand.
GTTTGACACTCCCTAAAGGGGGGAGACGGGCCCGGGGCCCAAACCATTTGGGAAAGGGCCCGGGGCCCGGGGAGTTTCCGGCGAATTTTTTAATAATAAAAATTTAAAAAACAATAAACCCCATATACATAATCTCAGCCCACAAAGGGAAACTACGTCACAAAAACTGTTTAGATATGTCTGTATACCCTTTACAGAAAAAACTGTTAGATAGGGTCTGAAACCCATAAGACTAAACTGTCTGATATGTCTGTTAAAAATACAAAACAAAAACTTAACATAAAGAACTTAGCATTGACACCAAACCGGTATCAAGGTACAGACCAAAAATTAAAAATTTTTAAAAAAAGAATCGAATCTTTAAAATATAAGTATTACTTTAACGTCGGGCCCCTTGAAAAAAAGGTTTCCCAATACAATAGAAAGGGTTACCAAAACCCAAAACACACACACACAACACACACACACCACACACACACCCACAAAAACACACACACACCCCAACACACTCCCCACACACCACAGGGGGAAATTTGGGGTTTGGAGGAAAAATGGAGGACAGGAGGGTCAGGGGAGCTTTATAACACTTTAAAAATACGGGCCGGGGGGAAAATAGACAAGGTGGACAAGGACGGATGTTCCAGGGGGGGGCACAAAAAACAAGAGGCACAATTGGAAGTTAAAGGGACACAAATGAGTCAGAGGGGATAGTGGGAAATTTTTTTCCCTTCATTTTTTTGAGTTGAAAGGGCCAGTGGAATAGCTAGAAAATGACTTTGAGGAGGCGGGAAACCATACCGTTTTAAGACGAGGTTTGTTTAAAGCTAGGTGGGGGGGAGAGAGAGGGCCCGTAGAAACCCGGTAAAAGAGGGGGGGCCCGGAGCTAGGACTCGCCCCTGCAACCAAAAATTGGGTTTGGTACAAATGGGTTGGGTCCCAAAACACACACACCCCACACACAAAACACACCCCAACCACACCACAAAATTTTTCACAAAATCACATTAATCAGAGGGCACTGTATGCAAAAAAGCAAAACGTACTAAGTATATCTCATCGTGAAAAAAAACCGGGAAACCTTTAACATAAATACAAACTAAAACACCTTCCTGTCGAAAAAAAAATTTTTACTCAAGAATGGGTTGTCATAAAAGGGATTTGATACGCATCAAAATTATAATAAAAATATCTACTATATTATACCTACATTCTGAAAAGTGTTTATTTAAAAAAAACGGGGACCTTGAGCTCTACACCCACACTTGGCTGTTTTTAAAGTCTCAATAAAAACCCAAAGGGAAAACCATTTCAAACCCACATTCACAACACTTCACGCCCCCCCCCCCAAAGGAGGCGACCCGGGGCTGGGGCCCCCCTTGACTCCCCCCCAACCTTATAAAAACCCCTTTCACTCACTCATTACAATCACAGATTTAGGAGAATCCCAAACTTTTAGCATTTTTTCCCCCTTGAAAAAACCTGATCCCACCCCCTTTCCCTATAAAAAATCTCTTTACGACACATTGTACGATAGAACGTTACCACAAAAACCTTTCTTCTATCCTCCTATCCCCTCTCCCCCTCATCCCCAAACGGACATATATATATAATCTACCATAAATAAAATTTTGAAAGGCTTTTAAAATGACCCCCTCCTTTAACCCCCCCATATTGACTTAAAAGACGAAAAACCCGCCCACCCCCGGCCCCCCACCCCTGTCCCAACCTACTTAACCAGCACCTAACCTCCTCTACCCCTTTCCCAAAAAAAGTAAACTACAGGGAAAACGCTGTTCATCCCCCCCAAAAAGTCCCCACACCCCCCACCCCCCTTCCCCCCCTGTCTGTTTCGTAATATCTAAAAAGACGGAAGGATCCCATCCCGGGAAAACGAAACATAACCTCACGGGCCCGAGGGTTTAATTTTCTTTTTTACTAAATCTAAAAAAAAATACTCTTCCCGCTTTCGGGGGAAAAAACCCTCAACTGGGAAAACCCCCACCTACCTACATGTAACCTACAAAAAACCCCTTTTTAAAAGGGAACCCTTTTCTCATTTTCCCTAACCAACATCACCCCCCTCCAAAACTATTTAAAATTTTCCCCCTAAAAATCCTTTCCTCGATCCAAATTTACCCAGCCTGTCGTGTATCCTTTGCAAACCCGCGTTCACCCCACCACGCAACTTCCCCTTTAAATTTAAACCCAAATTTTACCCCTCGGTCTCAAATCCATAAACCCCAACCCCCCCTGATTTAAAGGGAAAAAAAAAGGCTTTTTTAAAACCCTTCCCCCCCAGAAACCCAACCCCACAGGGGAAACCCCCACAAAAATTTGTACCCCCGTTTAAAACCCGCAATCGCTGTCCTGAAATTTGGGAAACCCCGCTGAAACCTCCCAAAACCCTTACTATACAATAAAAGGGTTCCCACGACTATCACTGGGCTGAAATAAAGAGGTAGGTGGGGGTTCAGAACCCCTTTAGACCCCCCGACCCTTTTCCAATCCATCCGATTTTTCCTCCGCCCCGCAACCATGTCACCCTTTTATAAAAAAATTTCCACAATTTTTTGGGCCCAAGGGGCCCATTCTTTAAAAAATTTTTCTTTCCCCCCCCAAACCCCCCCCCCCAAAAACCCCCAACCCCCTGCACCTTTTACTTTACAAAATTTTTTAAACCTTTAAAAACACGTGGGGACTTCCAAATAATTGCACAAACCCCGTTTCCCAAAACTCCATTGACATCCCCTTTACGAATTGAGAAAAAGTGGGGTCGGTTTAAAATATCCCAAATTTAAACCCCGGGCCCGGCCCCCCCAACCCCCACAAATTCCCTCACATGGCGTTATAAGCTTTCGGTCAAAACCTTTTTATAAAAGGGGTCCTGGAAACACCCCAAACAATATTTGGGGGCCCTGGGGATCCCCGTCTAAGGCCTCTACCCCTTGCAATTTTCCCCCCCCTTTCCCCATTAATCTGTTTCCTCTTTTTTGCCCCTTTTGTAAAATGTATTTACCAACTCGACTATTTCCCCCCCGAAACCCTGTCTCCCAAAAAATTTTAACCCGCAAAGCCCCCCCTTTCCACTCATCATATGTCCCCCGCCAAAGTAGAGCCAAAAAAGCCTCCCCTCCCAAACCCCCCCCTTGGGTTTTTTCCCCAAAAATTCTTTGTAAACCCATGTCCTTTCCCGTATCGACCTTCCGGGAACCCCAAATGAGAATTTTTACACCACCCTCCCCACAAAACATTTTTAAAAACCCATTACCCAAAAATTTTTTCCCAAAAACCTTATAGTCTGCACAATCAGTGATAGGCTCGGGGGAATCCCCAAGGGTTTGGGCTGCCCCTTTCCTTCGGGGACCCCCTACAAATGGTGTTCTTGCTTCTCCCCCAAATTAACCCCCCTCCTTTATACGATTAAATAACCCAAAATATAACTTCCCTTTTTTAAAGTCCAAAGTTGTTTAAAAAAAAATTTTTCCGGGAGGGCCCTCAATTCCCCGGGGCTTTCCCCTTCCTCATTTCCCCCCTTAAAAACATTCTCTATTTCCTTGCTGTTAAAAGTCCCACCTAAAGCCTTTCTATCCTAATTTTCCCAAAAATTTCCGTCATGTTCGTTTAAAAACCCCTTTTCCAAAAGCCACGTCATCCACCCCCCCACTGTTCGGTACTTTTTTCGTACCAAGCCTCCGCTTTCGCACACATCACCTTCGTGGTTGTTTCTCTGCCTGCTCTTTTTTCCAACCATCTCCATTTTCCCTAAACATGGTTAGCTGTCCCCTGCCCGCCCTTTTCTTTTTATGCCGCAAAACACACGCTGAAAAATTTTTCGGGCCCCCAAAAAACTTATTCCCCCCCTGGGCCCGCACCCTTTCAGCTTGAAACCCCTTTTATTTGCAAACCCTCAACCTCCCCCTTTTTTTCTGCTATTTCCCTCCATAAAGGGAAAAATTTTTCCCACATCCCCCCCGGGATAGCAACCTTTCAACCCATCCTCAAAATTTGTTAGCCAGTCCCCTATTTTAAATTATTAATATGTTTTCCTTCTCTCCATAAAAAATTTCTTAATTTCCTTTTTCCTTTTTCGAACCCCTATCCCCCCATGTCACAAAGTCATCCACCAAGTTCTTCCCCACTAAGCTCCCTCCCTAGGGCTGAAAAACCCCCAACCTCTCCCCAAACACCCAACACACTTATATTTAATTTCCAAAAACTTTTTATTTTTAAGTCCCCGAGCGTCACCCACCCATCCTTTCCTTTACCACTGCCCCCTGATTGACATTGTAGCTTCCCAGTACTGAAAGATTTTACATCCCCTCTTTGGGAAAAGGGACACTTTTTATCTTTGTCTCCCGATACCAAATCCTAACAAAAAGTATTTCAGTCTCCCACACCGCCCCCCAAAGGCATTTACATAAACCCAACATCCCTTTAAAAATCACCCAAAAGCCAAAAGAATATATCCAGGTCCTTTTGGGTTCCCCATCAGCCACCCTGATTACATATTCCGTCCCCACCAACTATCGCCACCTTGGCTGTGACTTTAAGAAAAAAAACAAGATCCTCACACCCCAAAATTAATTTTTTTCCTTTATGTTATTTTCGCCCGGTAAAACACCCCTCACAAAAGACCCCCGCTTACCCCTCCACCCCTATCCCCACGCAACAACCCCCCCTCCCCCTCCTCCCCCGCTTCTCTGCCAAAAAAAAAACGGGCTCGTCTCCCTTATTTTAAAAATTTCCCAAAACCCCTTTTAGCGGGGAGATGGGAGGGGAATATCGAAATCCCGCCACCTCCAACACCCTACCCCTTTAAAATTTTCGGGGTCCCGCAGGAAACAAAAATCCACTCTAGATTTATTCAGAAAATTACGAAACCAAAACTCTCTTCATACCGCTACTTTAAACCCCTTAACATTTACAGAAATACACCTAAGGCCCTTTTTAAAAATTTTCCCCCCTGCTTCCTCTCATCACTCTTTTTCAAAATCCCCGAAACTTGAATTTAAGTTTGACATCTTCCCCCGTGGTTCTTTCCCCCCCCCCTTCTTTCCCGGTTTTTCCTCCCTTTATGGCACCCCCAACCCACACCAAATACCTTCACAAATTTACCTCAGTCTGTTTCCCAGGCCGTTGTGCGGCATAAGCACGTCATCGAATCTGACGTAGCTGCCCTTTTTTCTGTTTACCCGTCATGTTCCCCATGTTTTTTGTCAGATGTTGCCTCTCGATGAACCCACCCGGAAAGGTTTTAAAGATTCAATGGACGACTCCAAACCCCCAAACAGTCCCAAAAATTTTCATGTCTTCCCGATTTTGGAAAACGAGAAATTTTCCCATGACCCAAAGCTCAGATGTAACGTCCTTTTCGGCGGGGACAAAGTCTTCAAAAACCTTTCCCCCAAAATTTCCCCCTTTAAATTTAAGAAACCCTTTTCCCGTAATTTTGCCCCCTCCCTTAAACCACAGGAGACGGAAACCCGATCAGGCAGTGGGGGCGGGGTCCAAAAACCCCCGCCAGTCCTGTGTGCCCGAAACCCTTCTCGCTCCCCAAAACACCCCCGCCCTCATCCGATGTTTGCTCCCCCCTGCCCCCCTTTGAAACCGGGGCTGGGGTCCAACCCCAGGTCCGGAAAGTTTTGCTTGTCACAGAAACGCCGCTATGGGGACATACTCTAAAAATAGGGGGCACCCCCTTCGTCAAATTTTCCTGGGTTTCATTACCATTACCCGTGTCTGGGAAAACTTGTAGATTTCAAATTGGACGGTATTGGGTGCCTCAAAGGGCTTTTTAGGTTGGGAAAAAACCTTTGGAAAAAACCCGCATAGGCTCCTGCCCCCCAGTTTCCAGTTGAGATAAAGCACGTTCCCCTACATTAAAACTTTCCTTATATCCGCCCCGGGCCGCCTAAAAGGGGAAAGTTGCGTTTAAATTGGTCCACGTATAAAGCCGTGAAACATCATCATTCTTACAATGAAATGGTGTGACGTTTTTTACCACGTCCCGAAACCCGGGACTAACGATTTTAAAAACGTAGCTGATAGCAGTTTTCGAAAAAATTTTTTGGCCTCTGTTTAAATTTCTACACCATACCCAAATCACTTTTTTGTATGCCATATGTTCCCGGGGTGATCCCTTTGGGAATAAGACTTGGAGAAAATAGGCGTTATCGTTCCTTTAAGTGCTCAAAAGGCCTTTCGTATTTATCCCGGGGTCTCATAATAACCGCCATCCCTTTACAATCACAGTGCACCTATGTTGTTAACAGACGTTACAGCACACTTTACACCGCTGCAGCCGGGAAAATAACAAGGGGGCTGCCTACAAACAGCAAAAGGGGTGCAGAGCACAAACCCCACTTTTAGGGTCAGGCAGCGAATGGTGTCACAATTATGGGAAAAGTTAAAAAAGGTATTTACAGATTACGGGTTTCGTTTAAAGGGTCCAGGGATGGGCTCCAAAAATTTGATAGCTGAACTAGGAAAAAAAGGGTAATGAACTTTACAGTTACAAAGGTAAAAGAATCCTGTAAGAATGGTTACTTTTCGTTTATACATGGGGTTTCAATCATTTAAAAAATTCCCGAGTGATGAGGCCCAAATTTACACTTCCCCACACGGTCACAACTGTAATGAGTTATTGGGGCAAATGTTTTAAATTTTTGAGTCACACACAACACACTTACCCCAAAAACCAAAACACACACCACACACACCACACACACAAACACAACCACACACACACACCCCCACATGCCCACAGATAAGAAGGGGGCTCCCGCGGGAAAAATGAAAAAGCAAGCATTTAAAGTCCCCAAAAATGACCCCAAAGGGGGTAACCCCAAAATCAGGAGGGAAAACAAAAAGTCAAGGAACCCGGTAAAACAGACTGAGGGAGGGTGATGGGGGGAAATTTAAAAAAAAACGACCGAGAGGTATGTAGGAGCTCAACACGAGATTTAAAAAAGTATTTACAGTGGAAAACCGTAGGACTCCCGGAAATTTAGAAAAAGGGGTGGGGGGCACCAGCCCAAATGTGGGAAAAGGTTCATTAACCAAAGGGGGAAATGAAGAAGCTGTATGCGAATTGACCCTAAAGGCGGTGGGACCAGACAAACTCTCCTTTGGGTCCTTAAAGAGGGAGCAGAGATATTGTGTGTGCCATTAACAAAGATCTTCAACACATCATTTGAAACTGGGCAACTCCCTGAGGTATGGAAGTTGGCAAATGTAGTCCCAATTTTTAAAAGGGAGACAGACATTAGGCACTAAACTACAGACCTGTATCACTAACGTGTATAGTATGCAAGGTCATGGAGAAGATCTCAGGAGGAGAGAGGTGGAGCACCTGGAAAGAAACAAGTGTTATAACTGACAACCAGCACGGTTTCAGGGAAGGAAAATCATGTGTCACAAACCTACTAGAGTTTTATGACAAGGTGACGAAGTAGACAAGAGAGAGAGGGGTGGATCGACTGCATTTTTTTGGACTGCAAGAAGGCCTTCGACAAAGTTCCTCACAAGAGGTTACTACAAAAGCTAGAGGATCAGGCACACATAACAGGAAAGGCACTGCAATGGATCAGAGAATACCTGACAGGGAGGCAACAACGAGTCATGGTACATGACGAGGTGTCAGAGTGGGCGCTTGTGACAAGCGGGGTTCCACTGGGGTCAGACCTTGGACCTGTGCTGTTCTTGGTATATGTGAACGACATAACAGAAGGGATTGACTCAGAAGTGTCCTTCTTTGCAGATGATGTGAAGTTAATGAGAAGAATCAAATCGGATGGGATCAGGCAGGACTACAAAGAGACATGGACAGGCTACAAGCCTGGTCCAACAACTGGCTCCTTGAGTTTAACACTGCCAAATGCAAAGTCATGAAGATTGGGAAAAGGCAAAGAAGACCGCAGACACAATATAGTTTAGATGGCCAAAGACTGCAACCTCACTCAAGGAAAAGATCTGGGGGTGAGTATAACACGAGCATATCTCCTGAGGCGCACATCAATCAGATAATTGCTGCGCATACGGGCGCCTGGCAAACTATGGATAGCGTTCCGATACCTCAGTAAGGATTCGTTCAAGACTCTGTATAAACATTTACGTCAGGCCCATACTGGAGTATGCAGCACCAGTTTGGAATCCACACCATGTCAAGCACGTCAAGAAAATTAGAGAAAGTGCAAAGGTTTGCAACAAGGCTAGTCCCAGAGCTACGGGGATTGTCCTACGAGGAAAGGTTGAGGGAAATCGGCCTGACGACACTGGAGGATAGGAGAGTCAGGGGAGACATGATAACAACATATAAAATACTGCGCGGAATAGACCAGGTGGACAAAGACGGGATGTTCCAGAGAGAGGACACAGACACAAGAGGTCACAATTGGAAGTTGAAGACTCAGATGAATCAAAGGGATGTTAGGAAGTATTTCTTCAGTCATAGAGTAGTCAGGACCATGGAATAGCCTAGAAGTGACGTAGTGGAGGAGGGAACCATACATAGTTTTAAGGTGAGGTATGGCAAAGCTCATGGGGCAGGAGAGAGAGGACCTAGTAGAAATCAGCGAAGAGGCGGGCCGGAGCTATGACTCGACCCTGCAACCACAAATAGGTGAGTACAAATAGGTGAGTGCACTCGTACACACACACACACACACACACACACACACACACACACACACACACACACACACACACACACACATTTTCTTGGACTGCAAGAAGGCGTTTGACACAGTTCCACACAAGAGATTGGTGCAAAAATGGAGGACCAAGCAGGGATAACAGGGAAGGCACTACAATGGATCAGGGAAATACTTGTCAGGAAGACAGCAGCGAGTCATGGTACGTGGCGAGGTGTCAGAGTGGGCACTGTGACAGAGGGGTCCCACAGGGGTCAGTCTAGGACCAGTGGTGTTTTGGTATTTGTGAAACGACATGACGGAAGGAATAGACTCTGAGGTGTCCCTGTTTGCAGATGACGCTGAAGTTGATGAGAAGAATTCACTCGATCGATGACCAGGCAGAACTACAGAGGGATCTGGACAGGCTGCAGACCTGGTCCATTAATTGTCTCCTGGAGTTCAATCCCACCAGTGCAAAGTCATGAAGATTGGGGAAGGGCAAAGAAGACCGCAGATGGAGTACAGTCTAGGGGGCCAGAGACTACAAACCTCACTCAAGGAAAAAGATCTTGGGGTGAGTATAACACCAGGCACATCTCCTGAAGCGCACATCAACCAAATAACTGCTGCAGCATATGGGCGCCCTAGCAAACCTCAGAACAGCATTCCGACATCTTAATAAGGAATCATTCAGGACCTGTACACCGTGTACGTTAGGCCCATATTGGAGTATGCGGCACCAGTTTGGAACCCACACCTAGCCAAGCACGTAAAGAAACTAGAGAAAGTGCAAAGGTTTGCAACAAGACTAGTCCCAGAGCTAGGAGGTATGTCCTACGAGGAGAGGTTAAGGGAAATCAACCTGACGACACTGGAGGACAGGAGAGATAGGGGGGACATGATAACGACATACAAAATACTGAGAGGAATTGACAAGGTGGACAAAGACAGGATGTTCCAGAGATTGGACACAGTAACAAGGGGACACAGTTGGAAGCTGAATACACAGATTGAATCACAGGGATGTTAGGAAGTATTTCTTCAGCCACAGAGTAGTCAGTAAGTGGAATAGTTTGGGAAGCGATGTAGTGGAGGCAGGATCCATACATAGCTTTAAGCAGAGGTATGATAAAGCTCACGGCTCAGGGAGAGTGACCTAGTAGCGATCAGTGAAGAGGCGGGGCCAGGAGCTCGGACTCGACCCCGCAACCTCAACTAGGTGAGTACACGCATACACAAACTAGTACACACACACACACACACACACACACACACACACACACACACACACACACACACACACACACACACTCATACAAATACACCACACACACACACACACACACACCACACACACACTCGTACAAACACACACACACACACACACACTTCATACAAATACAACACACACACATACAACACACACCCACACAAGTGTGGGGGTGTGTATGTGTGTGTGTGTGTGGCACTTGTTCCCACACACACACACACACACACACACACACCACTGTACAAACACAAAACCCACACATCGTACAAACACCACACACACACACACTCTAAAAACACAACACACACACACAACACCAAACAACACACCACAACACACACACACACACCACACACACCAAACACACAAAAAACCACACAACACACACCCACACACACCCCACGCACACACACACAAAACCACCCCCACACAATTTGGCACTTGTTGCCACCTGTTCAAATTTTAAAAAGACAAAGCGAGTGATAAAGCAAAAGATCAAATAGAATTAGGAGGGGTTTGGGCTAACGAAAAAATGTGATGTAGCACACAGCCGCGTGAACAACTACCCAAAAAAGGGGAAATATATTTATTATTTATATATACATACATATAAAATATATAAAAAGCAGAGAGGTGGCAAAAAAAGTGGGCCTGGGGAAGTACCCCGCCGCCATACAGGTTGGGTGTCATCAAAAATAAAAATGATTTCCCAAAAGTGAAGTGAAAATTTTAAAAAAAAGTGCAATATACAGTGATATGTGTGGAAAAATGGGACTAAAAAGGGAAAACGAGAAAAAAATAGTTGGATGTTCGAGGGGAAGGGGAAGTGCACGGGTCAGTACAGCGGCATCGTACAGCGGCATCGACATCGGCTTTGGGATGGGACGCCCCTCTGGGGAGTAGGTACAATCCCCTGTTTGGGGTTTGGCGGGGAATTTTTTGGTGGTAGACCCGGGCCCCACGACACGGGTTTGGGTTTTCACAAACCTGCTCCGGCGTTTTTTCTTACACAACAACTAGCAGTAGAGGAAGATAAATTTGTGGGAGAAGGGAATAGGCAGGGGGATTAAGTCATGGTAGGGACTACACCCTGACAAAAGTTTCGAGAGAAAGTTTTAGGCAAAAAGGGACAGTACAATCTGAGAAGAAAAGTTTGGGTACCATGTAGAAAAAGGTATCAAAAAGGGTGAAAGAAAGATCGTTAAACACGTAGTTTTAAAATTATTAGAATTACTCTCAGTTTAATGGTATCTTATTAGTTTTACGGATACAAGAGGTGAATGTTATTTCGGGAAAATTTTAAAAAAACTGAGTGCCACACACACACGTGTGCACACAATACCACTGGGGGGCAGGAGGGTTCGACCCTAAAACCCCAAAACTGGTGAGTACCACACCCATCATTCACGCAGTGACCCTTTGGGAAATTTTGCCACAACCCCTCCCCCCCACACACCTTTCCCTCCCCCACGACCTTTCCCCCCCCCGCTCTTCCCTTTCCTCCCTCCCCCCTCCTATCTTTCTCCCCCCCCCCTTGTGTTTCTCTCTTCTACCCTTTTCCCTCCCTTCCCCTATTCTCTCTCTTTCTCCTCTCCTCTCTCTCTCTCTCCTCTCTCTCTCTCTCTCTCTCTCTCTCTCTCTCTCTCTCTCTCTCTCTCTCTCTCTCTCCTTTCTCTGTTCACTTCCATAACCCTACCCCTCACCCCCTCTTCTCTATAGGCTTCTCTTCCATCCCCCTTTTTTATATTTCACCCCCCCCTCACTTTTCTCTTCTCATAGCCTATAGTTTTTTCCCCTCCCCCCCCTTTTCCCCCCTTCTCTTCCTCTCTATCTCTCTCCCCCTTTCCTTTTCCCTCTCTCTCCCCTTTCCCCCCCCTCACACTTCTCTTTCCCCCCTTGGTTTACCCCCTCCCCCCCATACCTCCCCTCTCTCCCCTTTTCTACTCTTTCTCTCCCCCTTCCCCCTCCTCTACCCTTCTGTTTTGGGGAAAAAAAAAAAAAAAAAAAAAAAGTGGGTGGCCCTAGGGGACGGAAAACCCAGGATCTGGTGGCGAACCACGGAGGAAAAGATGGGAGTTAGGTCCAAAAAAGGGGGGAAAAGGGGGGGGAAGGAAAGATAGTAGAACGGTAAGAAAATAGAGGAGCGGATAGTGAAAAAGTGCAGGAAATGTGAAGTACAGGGCTGCGCAGAAGCTAGGGTACGTGCTTAGAAGAAAAAAATGCAAAACTGAAACGATTAGAGAGGGCAAATGACAAATTTAGATGTGACATCAGGGAAAATTTAAAGTCAGGCGCAGAAATGGAAAAGGGAAGCAACAAAGGGACATGCCGTAGCGAAGGCCCCATCAGACCCCCGTGGGGCCGGGAAAAAACGAGGAGCACATAGATCAAATGACAGGTCCCAAGACAATGAAGGTATGCTATATGCGAGATTCTACAGCCAACGCGCAGCAAGGGCAGCGGTCATGAAAGACAGTTTACTGAGATAGAAGTTTCAGATATGCAGGGATGAAGGCAAGAAAAATGCCAATGGAAGGAAATTAAAAGCCCAGAGAAAGCGATGGGGACTAGTGGAAGGAGGAAAGGGCGAGGCCCGTTTTTGGTACGGGGTCCAAAAGGCCAAGGGGGACAACTTCGAAGAAATAAAACAGGAGAAAAAAAATGATTTAAAACTCTGAAAAAAATAGGGTGAGGGCGATAGACTCGGTGACAAATTTTTAGAGAATTTTGGGGGGTTTGCGAGTGGAAGGATTGGCCTGTCAAAGTAATTTTCATGGAAAAATCAGTTCGAACCCGGATTCTGCAAGGAAAACAAGATTGGAGAAAACAGGGGTCCCAAAAGATACCTCGACTGCGAAGAACACAAGAAGAAAGGACTACATGAAGAGAGGTACAGAGACGCAAGGAGGGAACGAGAGGCAAAGCCCCAAGATGGCAGGAAGACACAGGAGAAGGGGGAAAAACACCCCCGAATCTCCCCCCAAAAGACACCAACCGTGCATTTCCCAAGCAAGAAAAAAACCCTTTCTACAAACCCCCTCACTGTTCCCTCTGCCCCCAACCCCCAATTTAAAAACCTCACCCCCCCCAGCTGTCCCTTAAGGGGATCTGACCCCACCCCCTTTATCACAAACCCCACCACCCACAGCCCCTAAGGCCCCACCCAAAGGGTCTGCTCCCCCCAAACCCCCAATTTTTTTGCTGCCACAATGATAGAAAAGAAACTGAAAGTTTGTTTACACAAACGCGGATGGAATAACGAATAAACATGAGGAGTGGAAGAAAGAATCAGTGAGAAATCCCCAGCATCATAGCAGTCACAAAAAACAAAACTCGCTGAGCAATAACGACACAATCTTCCCAAGGGGATATCAAAATTGAGGAAAAGATAAAAGGGAGTAGGGAGGAGGGGGGGTTTTTGCACTCCCTTTTCAAAAACCCCGATGGGATTTGGGGAAAAGGGAAAGGCATGGACATGATTGGAAAAAAGAGACTCTTTGTAGGTGCAATTCAGTCTGGAGAACATAAAGTAGTCATTGGGTGATGTATAACCCACCACAAAACTGCAGGAGGCCAAAGAGGGAGTCGAAGAAAACAACAGGGGATGGTGGACACACTGGGTGGGGGGCAAGAGAGCTCGCTCGAGAGAGCAAAGTTACTGGTAAGGGCGATTTCAACCCCAGGGAGATCGCTGGAAAACCTGGGGGCCACCTGGGGGTCCCGAAACATGGGAGCCAAGTATGGTGGATACTTTAAAAATCAGATCAAATGTCAGGGACACAACCAGAGAAGAGGGGGGGGAGAGCCAGAAGACGGATTTGTGTTCACCCGAGAGTTCAGCATTGAGGACATCCTTTCGAGAGGCCCCCGGGGGCTAGCGATCCGGGTTCTGGTTTTGATTATATAGTAGAGTTACAAGGGGGAGAAGGTAAAGGGAAAAGAAGGGGACAGGCCCAAACTATAAAAGGGGGACAACAAGGTATGGAAATTCCGCAGGGGTTCAGTGGGACAGAGAAATGGTAGGAAAATCAGTAAACGGATGATGGAATATGTGGCAACAAAATGCAAAGGAGGCAGGGAAAGGTTTGTTCCCAAGGGAAACAGAATAATAGGAAGCCCAAAACGATTCCTTGGTTTCCCCAAAAGGTGTAGGGAGGCAAAAAAACAAGTGCAACAGAGAAGGGAAAAGGTACAGGGGGGCATGGGCCCCGGGAAAAAACAAGGAGATTAGTAGAAGGCCAGAAAGAGAGACAGATAAGGGGGGAGGCCAGCGCGTTGAAATGCATGCATCAAAGTCAAATCGCCCCAAACTGCTGTATAGCCAATTAGGGGAAGACAACAGTAAAGGCCAGGTGAAAAGGTGAGGGGAAAAGAAGGGTGGAGAACCAAAAGAAACGATCAAGAGGTATGTAGGGTCAACACGAGATTTAAAGGAAGTATTTACAGTAGAGACGGGAAAAGGACTTGTGGGAACAGACCAGTGGGGACCCAGAAGGAATCCCCCAAAAGTTTGGACGACATCATACAGATGGGGGAGGTGAAGAAACGCTAAGGGAAAAAGATACCCCAAAACAAATGGGCCGGAAACATTCCCCATGGGTCCTTAGAGGGGAACGATATGCTGGCATGCCATTACCATCTTCAACACGTCCCTGGAAATGGGAAATACCTGAGGTATGGAAAACGGGAAATGTTTTCCCCCATTTTTAAAAAAGGAGACAGAAAAAGGGGCCCAAAATATAGACTGTGTCATTGACGTGTAAGTAGAAAAAATTTTGGAGAAATTATCAGGGGAGAGTGGTGGGCCCTGGAACGGAAACAAGGTATAAATGCCCAAACCCGACGGATTAGGAAGGAAAAAACCTGTGTCAAAAACCTTCTGGAGTTTTTGATAAAAAAACAGAAGTAAGACACGAGAGGAGGGGGGTTGATTTCATATCTTGGACGCAAGAAGGCCTTTGACACAGTTCCTCACAAGGTTAGTGCAGAAGCTAGGCTCAGGGATTAAAAGGAAAGGGGACTGCAATGGATCAGAAAATACCTGACAGGGAGGCAAAAACGATCATGGTACGTAATGATGTATACGTGGGCACCTGGGACGAGCGGGGTCCCCCCAGGGGTCGGTCCTAGGACGTGTTATTTTTGTTATGTGAACGACAGATGGAAGGGTTAGACTCGAAGTGTCCCTGTTTGCAGATGATGGAAATTAAAGAGGAGAATTAAAACAGATGAGGACCCCGGGAGGGCTTCAAGGAGGGGAGACTGGACCCTGGGCCAGAAAAAGGCTTCTCGAATTTAATCCTGCCAAAAAGCAAAATCATGAAGATAGGGGAAGGGCACAGAAGACCACAGACGAGTATGGCTAGGTGGCCCCAAAGACTGCAAAACCTCATCAAAGGGGAAAGACTTGGGGTGAGTAAACACCGACCAGTTTCCGGAAACACACATCAAACAGATAACTGCTGCAGCCTATGGGCGCCTGGCAAAAACCCGGAGAAAAGCATTCCGATACCCTTTGAAAGGAATCGTCAAAACATGTAACGTGTTGTCGGCCCATTGGAGGGCCGCACCTGTTTGGAACCGCATTGATAAAGCACGTCAAGAAACAGGAAAGTAAAAGGTTTGGGCAGGCTGTTCCAGGCTAAGGGGAATGTCCCATGAAGAAAGATTAGGGAAATTGGCCTGACGCCTGGAGGACAGGAGGGTCGGGGGGACATGATAAGAATATAAAAAACGCCCCGGAAAAGACAGGGGGGACAAAACGGATGTTCCCGGTAGGGGACACAGAAACAGAGGCCACAATTGGGAAATTTTAAAACACAAATGATCAGAAGGGTATAGGAATATTTCTTCGTCATAGGATGTAGGGGTGAAATAGCCCAGAAAATGACGTAGTGGAGGCAGGAAAATTACACAGTTTTAAGCGAGGTTTTTGAAGCTCATGGGGCGGTAAGAGAGGGCCCAGTAGCAACCGGTGAAGGGCGGGGCCCGGAGCTAGGATCGACCCCCGCAAAAACCACAAATAGGTGAGTACAAATAGGTGAGTACATACACACCCACACACACTCACACACACACTCATACACACACATACACAAACACACACATACACAAACACACACACACATAAACACACACACACAAACTCGTACACACACACACACACATACATACCACACACACACACACACACTCATACACATACACACACACAAAAAAAAACACACACACACACAAACACACATACACACACACACAAACACACAGGAGCTTGGACTCGACCCCTGCAATCTCAACTAGGTGAGTGCACACACACACATACACACACACACACACACACACACACACACACACACACACACACACACACACACACACAACACACACACACACACACACACACACACACACACACACACACACACACATGCACACATGTGGTAATGCTTTATTTACAGCTAGCAAAGTCAGGGTATTTCTCCAGAATGGTCTGTAATATACCACTGTGGATAAAATACTTTGCCATTTCTTGAGCACTTCTAAGACGCAAGATTAATACTGTTGGCATATAGTTACTTCGAGGAACGATTACGTCTAGTTCTGCGCAAGTCTTATTACCCAAGATCATCCGGGAGACATATGGCATACAAGATGCTGACTTATGTGGGGTTGCATTAAATGGAGCCCAAAGAATTTTCGTAACGCAAAGGTCTATGAATCGTTAGTCACCCGGTTTCAGGACGTGAGTCTTACCCTCACACCAGCCGTCAGTGTGAGAATGATAGATGTTTCACGGCATTATACTTGGATCAAGTTACGCAACGTTCCCTTTGAGGCGGACGAGGCGGATATCAGGAAAGTTTTTGAGAAGTATGGAACGGTCCATTATGCTCAGCATGGTACGTGGGTGGCAGGCGCCTATACTGGTCTGCCAGAGGGTACTTTCAAACTCAAAATGACTTTGAGACACCCAATACCGTCCTATGTTTATCTACAAGAATTCAGGACGCAGGTCATGGTTATGTATCCAGGGCAACGACGTACATGCCGCCTATGTGGTGAGTATGATCATATAGCAGTGAATTGTGAAAAGCGGAGACATGTGCCTGTACTTGTGGTGGACGTCGCAGCCCCTGCTTCAATGGAGGCAGGTGTGAAACAACCATCTGATGGAGGGCGTGGTGTCTTGTGGAGTGAGATAGTGGATCAGGCACACAGGACTGGCGGTGAGTTGGAGTCCCTCCCCCAGCTACTTGACCCTGTGTCTCCTCCTGTGGATAAGGAGGAGCAGCAACTACAGGAGCAGGTTATTGAGATTGAGGAGGAATTGGTGGAGGTTTTGAAGACTTTGTCACCGCCTGAGGGGGACATTATATCTCAGCTAGGTGCCATTGGAGTGCCGTTGCTTCCAGTAAGTTGGGGATGTGAAATTTTGGGAAGTGATGGTGTGGTGATGGTGTGTTGGAGTCGTCCCTTGAATCACTAACTCATTCTCAGGTGGAGGTGGTGGTTCATCGTGAGGCAACACCTGATCAAGATATGTGTAACGTGACTGTCACGAGAAAGAGGGCGGCTATGTCAGATTCTGATGACGTCCTGACGCCAGTGCAAAGGCCTGGGAAACAGACTGAGGTGGGGTGTGAAGGTAGTGGTGTAGGTGATGGTAGCCATGATAGGAGGCACCGGAAGAAGGAGGGGGAAAGAGAGCACTCTGAAGGCGTCAAACATGAATTCAAGCTCTGGAGTTGTAAAGAGTGAGGAGAGGAGGCAGGGGTGGAAACTTTAAAAGGCCTTAGGTGTATGACTGTAAATGTTAATGGATTATGTAGCAGTATGAAGAGGGATTGGCTTCGTACTTTCCTGAATAAATCTAGAGTGGATGTTGTGTTCCTTCAGGAGCATAATTTTAAAGAGGGTAGGGTGTTGGAGGTGGCAGGGTTTTGAGTAGTTACTCTGTCGACTCCCCATCTAAAAGGTGGTGTGGGTATTTTAATTAGGGAGACGAGCCCATTTGTTTTGCAGAGAAGCGAGGGGGGGAGGGTGTTGCATGTGGATGGGTGGTGGATGGGTAAGCGTGAGTCTTTTGTGAGTGTGTATGTGCCAGCTGAAAATAATATACAGGTAAAGAATAATTTTGTGTGTGAGGATCTTGTGTTTTTCTTAAGTGCACTGCCAGAGGTGGCAATAGTTGGTGGGGACTGGAATAGTGTAAACAGTGATGTGGACCCAAAAGGAGCTGGATATATGTCTGTGGTTCTTAGGGAATTTTTAAGGGATGTTAGGTTATGTGATGCCTTTGGGGGGGCAGTGTGGGAGACTGAACATATGTTCGTTATGAGTGGATATGCTGCAAGGCTTGATAGAGTGTACCTTTCTCAGGGAGTGGATGTAACATCTTTCAGTACTGTTGAGGCTACATTGTCAGATCATAGGGCAGTGGTGGTGGAGGTTGGGTGGGGAGAGCTCGCAGAAATATACAGAAGTTATTGGAAACTAAATGTAAGTGTGTTAGCTGTAGAGGAGGGGTTGGAATGGTTTTCAGTCCTATGGAGGGAGCTTAGTGTGGAAGAACAGTGAGTGGATGACATCGTGACATGGTGGGATGGTGTTGTGAAGGAAAGGATTAGAAAGTTTTATGTGAGGGAAGGAAAACGTATTAATAATTTAAAATATAGACTGGCTAACTATTTAGAGGATAGGTTAAGAGGCTGCTATGGGCAGGGGGCGGTTGGGAATAATTTTCCTATGGATGAAATAGTTGAAATAAAAGGGAGATTGAGGGTGTTACAAAATGACAGGTTTCAAGCTGTAAGGGTGCAAGCAGGGGTGGAAGAAGTGCTTTGGGGAGACAAGCTGTCTGCGTGTGTTTTGCGGCATCAAAATCAAAGGCAGGCGGTGACGGCTATCGCAAGTTTAGAGGTAATGGAGACGGTCGGGACTTATAGAGCAGGGAAGGAGATAAGAACCACGAAGGGGATGTGTGCATATGCAGAGGATTGGTATGAGAAGTACTGGACAAGTGAGGGGGTGGGAGCCGGGACGTAAGACATGGTGTGTTCTTATGTGACTTGTAATTTAGGAAATAGTGACAGAAAGGCTTTAGGTGGGATTATTACGGCAGAGGAAATAGAGAATGCGTTAAGGGGAATGAGGAAGGGGAAAGCTCCGGGTAATGACGGTCTCCTGGTAGAATTTTATTTACAACATTGGATGTTAATACAGGGATTTATAGATAGGTTATTTAATTGTATGAAGGAGAAGGGTAAGTTGTGGGAAAAGAAGCATGGTAACAAAAATTTTGTAGTGTTGGTCCTGAAGGGCAAGGGGCAGCCCAACCTATGGGAGTACCGAGCCATATCGATGATGTGTGAAGAGTATAAGGTTTTTTGTAAAAAATTTAGGTAATAGGTTCAAATGTGTTGTGGGGAGGGTGGTGTCGAAATCTCAGTTTGGGTTGCTGGGAAGGTCGATGATTGAAGGACATGGGATATGCGAATTTTTGTGGAAGCTAAGGGTGGGGATGGAGGGGCGGCTTTGTTGGCTCTAGATTGGCAAGGAGCATATGATAGAGTGGAAAGGGGAGCTTTGGAGGTTATACTTAGGAGACAGGGTAATGGGGAGGAAATGGTTGAGTGGGTAAATACGTTGCACAAGGAGGCGAAAATGAGGATACAGATTAATGGGTGTATGGGGAGGGGGATTGCAATGGGTAGACCCTTAGACAGGGATGCCCCATGTCCCAAATATTGTTTGTGTGCTTCCAGGACCCCTTTTATTTAATGGTTGACTGCAGCTTGTGTACTCCAGGTTTAGGGAAGTGTGGGGGGTGGGAGGGCTGGCGCGGGAATAATTGGATATGTAGCGACACCACTGTTTTTCATTCGTGAAGGGATGTCAATGGGAGTGTTGGACGAGGTTGTGCAATTGTTGGAAGTTGCCACGGGTTGCAGGTAAATAGTGCGAAGTCAAGGTGCATGGGGTTGGGTTCTTGGGTGGGGTGTGTGTGGGGGGGAGATGTAATGTTGTTAAAGAATGAGCGGTGCTTTAAAGATTTGTGGTATTGTTTACAGGGATGACATGGTTGTGGGCTGGTGGAAACTCGGATAGGCTATTGGAAAGGATCGTGGGGCGTCTAGGTGTTTTGAGACCCCCGCACCTAAAATCTTACACAGCGACTGGGTAGTCGTAAAATTTTATTGTTATAAAGGTTTGGATGTCGCGCGTGTTTCCCCAAAACAGGGGCAGCGATTGCGGGGGTTCTAAAAGGGTGTACAAATTTTTTTGGGGTTCGGTTTTGGATTGGTTACGGAGGGAAGTTGTAATTTTTTCTGAAGCGGGGGGGGTTGGGGGTTTATGGTTTTAGCGGAGTGCAATTGTGGTTTTTAAAAGGAAGTG